>JARHVA010000837.1:4210000-4364442 GCA_037957365.1 Torreya grandis | reverse complement strand
GACATAAGGTTAACCCATTGCATCTCCATAAGCATGTGTCATAAAAATAGTTGAGAAAGAGTTAGTGTACCTTATATGGTGGGGAATAGAAAATTATTTAAATAAGAAAAAAATATTACATTCCATGTCTCTCATATGATTATTGGTTGGATGTGTTACATCAACTAAAAATACATTGGAGAGGTTCATAGGTTTAGAGAATAATACTCATTATCCACCCTATTACATAGAGCCTCAGATCCACATGGTAAAATTAAAAATCATATCCAAGTCCTTGGTAATCCATACCAACATTATATTTATGACCATTAATTAATTTTTATGAATGCCAAGATTGATGCTTAGGGCCTAAAGAGAGCAAAAATGGTTGGATTAGGTGAGGAAATTTTGAAAATCATCTAAGGGGAGACTTCAATTTTGATTGCAAATTCACATGTTAATTTTATAACCTTAGGTGGATGGGATTCCATATATTTTTATAATAATATGCCCTCACAATAATAATTTAAACAAGGGGATAATTATCAAACATCACCCATGGTGATCAAGATTGTAAATCAAGAACCTGGAGTGATAAAATCTCCCAGCATTACAACTTCCCTTGGGAGAGATGAATATGAGCCAATTTTTATCATTTTTTTAGATTTAGAATATCATACTCATCATAATAATAATTTATCTCAAGTAATTTAAAGTGTGGAATTATTAACTTCCCCCACTCAAGCAGCTTCCCCATAGCACAAAAGGTGACTATTTTTTATAAGAGGAAACCAAGAGCCTAGGGACCCATTGTGAGCCTAACTATTAAAGCATCATATATAGAAGCACCTATAGGGGAGAGATAATATGTAGGAGGTGAGTTCAATTATCAAGAGGAATATTTACATAGGGTAAAATTATTAAGCCTATAATAAACTAAAATAAAGGCACTACTTTAAGTAAACCAATTGAGTGAGGGCATAATCCCAGCTATCTTTACAGTTCTTTTTATCTTTGAAAGTCTAGTTTTATCATCTCTCCTATGTTTGTTTGTTCTTTTGATCCTATTTATATTAGTCCTATTTTTTACCTTCCAAATTTGTGACCAAAGTTAAAGTTGTTTCTTCTAATCCTAGTTTCCAACCATCCCTAGTTATTCTCAAAGTTGAAGATGTTTCCTTTAATCTTATAGTCTCTGCATTCTCAATAGTTTATATTATTTCAATTATGTTTTCAACATATATTGTTCCTAATTTTACTATGGTTACCTCCATCATTACCTCATCTACCCCTAATATTAAAAAAGTGTCATCAATAAAATCTAGGGGAGCATTGGCAAGTTCACAGCTATATGTGTTATCCACCCAATTGGGTTTGATAATGCCTTCTTATAATTCTTCTTAGACTACCATTATAGTATCATCTAATAAGGTTTGGAAGAATAATTAGGTATATACAATCCACTATTTTCCAAAATATGCTGGTGTGGATTGGTCCAATATTATTTACCATTGTCTTCCTAACCCATTACATGTAGAGGCCTTGAAATAGTCTTCAGGGGACTTGTTGGTTGAGACTATAGCCTGAGAGCCCTTACTAACTAACTCAACTCAACTAGAAATCACATAGTGGGAAAAAATTTAGAATATCAAGCCTCTAAAAGGCCAAACCTCAAAAATACTAAGTTTTCCATAGTAAGCTCAAATTTTTATGAATCCACAAGGAGTATCCAAAGAGTGAAAAAGATAAAGATTAAAGATGGTGTTGGAAGGGGCATGATCCTAGAAGAAAGAAAAGATGTTATCTCACTTTTTAAGAGAAAGAATAGGAGGTTAGGGAATTCTCCTTATAATGAGGATTTTAGATCCTATTTTGAATTAGAAAAGGATGTTTTGCTCGATCTCCATGATGAGATAGAACAATCAACAAGAAATCTCAAGCAATAATTGCACTAGGTCAGGGAATAAGAAAATTTATTCATGATACCATGCAAAGTGAAACATATGTTCAAAGTGCATCTTCGAGGCTATAGAATACCTTAGATGTTATTTCTTTAATGAGAGCTGAATTAGCCCCTCAAATATTTGAAGTCATAAAATTGTTTAATTCTTTAAAGGAAGATGAGAAAAAATTGAAATTTTTGTTCTATATTAAATAAATAAGGAAAATAACAATCTAAATTTAATGGCACCCTTGGAGACATATAATTCCCTCAACCTAGTTGTCATTCAAATACAAGAAGTAATGGAATGGGTATCATTTGTAAAAGTAATAATTCCTAAATATGCAGAGCATGAGAACCTTATTTAATAGATTTTGGATGATTTGAAGCTCTCACAGGCTAGGGAATCTATAGGGAAAGTAATAAGTAGAGTTGGTTTTGATTAGATTCTACAACAATCCTTAGCCAAATTAAAACATAATTATCAAGGATTAACATTAGAGGAGATTGAGGCTAAATTTAATTTTGTATGAAAGGACACAAATGTGGATATCTTTTGAATCAAACTTCAAGAGTACCAAAGCTGAGCATGCATGTCTAATGGATCAAACAAGTAGGGTACACATGGCCCCACTTTTGAACATGGACATCATAAGATATCAGCATGATTTTAGTTTTAATTATTCTCAAGAATTAGAGGCTAGGAAAAAGGTTAAGTCTCTAGTTACCAACTCAACTCCTGCTACCATTTCAACACCACCTCCTAGTTCAACTTTAAACACAACTTTAGTGACTCCTATGACATCAATTATATCTATGCAATCACTAAGTGTAAATAATCCTTATTTATTGAAGGCAATTTTTTATGTAATCTTTCATGTAAGATTAATCAATGTAATTATATTTTATTCATACTTAGTGTATGCATGTAATAAATAACCTAAGAAATTTATAAGCATGCAAACATTGTGTGGCATCATTAAAAAAAAACTTATTTTTGACATAATTGTAATTAAATGTAATTGTACATTCATTTTTAGCATTAAAATTAGAACTAAGGTTCTAATTAGTAGATGTAACTCTGATTTTTTAATGAACTTGGAGGATGAGGTGACCCCTACCCAAGTCTATTTATACATGTAAATCCCTCATTTCAAAGGGTTATAAATATATCAATACAAGAAGTCATTTTTGATTATCATGCAACCATGTGGATGTCTTTTCCTTTCATTTTTATGTAATTAAGGTTTTATTTCCTTTGGTTATTTTATTTTAGTAATTCAAAGTGTGCAATAGCTATAGATAATTACTTTTTTTATCATTGATATTTACTAATTTTAGTTGTGTAAATGCTATTGAATAATTAACAAGTGTTATTGATTTAAATAAATTGTTTAACTGTCTTAAATTTCTATGTGTGTAGGAGTATTACCCTTTGATATAATATTCTAGGTGTGACCCATATCTACTCTAGATACCTTTTTGGTCCAAGATATAATCTCTTGAGTAATGATGTATAATAGATACTCTAAAATTAATAACCTTTAGTTGATATCCTTAAGTTTCCTATACCATTTCTTTCTATACTTCCCAACTATGTTTTTCTATGAATGTGAAACAACTACCAACAACAAACATTAGGTATGGAAACACTTGTCCATAAAAAAACCAACCCAAGAAGTAATATCTTGAAACCATAGAGCCTTATTTTATGCTCTACCCTTCCTTATTTTTTGAAGTTCCTTTGATTGATATCTGCCCAATTTAAAATAGTATCCATCCATCCAACCAACCAACCAACCAACTAGGTTTTAACTATTTTACTAAGATTTATTTCACTACAAGCACACTTGGTTAACAACCTACATTCTCAACCTATTATTCCACCAATAGGCTCTTTAATCCATACCTATAACTTGTGCCCTATAGTTGAGTTTACTTCCATTGAGATTCTAAAATGTTATAGGCTATTGAATTAAATATGGGGGTATGTAAAAGATCCAAATCAATAAGAAAAAGATATCTCTATAAGGAAATCCACTTGTGTTATTTCCATAGTGATAGGTTATCCCCTAAATTTGAGTTGCACTTGAGACACTCAAGAGAGTTACCAAGTCTAGGGCCCAAGCTAATCTTTTGGTTTTGATTTTATAAGTACATCAAAGGCTTATATTTATACCAGTTATTCTTATAACACCTCAGGCCATGATACTTTATACAATAAGAAATATCCAACCTATTAATCATCCTATAGCCCAACCACCTTATTTATATGGATCTACTATTACCATCCTAGGGGATTTGCATAATTTAACAAGGAATCCAAATAAGTATCTACCTCTTTTCTCCCCCTTAATAGTAATTACTATAGAGGAACATATCAAGTCTTTCAAGGATGCTTTGAGGTTAATGAATTTCACTGATGAATATGTTTCATGTAGGCTTTTCTCATTTACATTGTAGGATTTTTTATATGATTGGTACCTTAATCTTTAATAGAAATCAATCACTTCCTCGAATACATGCCAAAACACTTTTATTTCCCAATTTGGACAAGTTACTATCCCTAGCTTGGTGTATCAACATTAGTATGAAGAGGGAGCCTAATGAGCCTATTCAATATTTCAATGCAATATTTTAGAAGATGTACACATGGCTAAGTTTACCATACAAACTAGATGAAATTTTATCATTGAATATGTATAAGAACATTTTGGATCTAATAATTATAGTGTTCATGTGAAGAGCCATTGATACCAAAACTCTGGCATTAGCATATGAAGAATCTATCAATATTGATAAACACCTAAATCCTCATATATCAAAAACCCCCAATATCAACACTAATTTCTTAATTCTGAATCAAGTACCTCATGTGAATCAAAATGTTCTTGCATTCAACCAAAATTAACTATATGCATTCCTCCTCTAATGTAATAGACACCAAAAAATAACTATGGTTATATGAAAAATCATGTAAAAATGAATGGTCATTAATAGAACCAATATTAAATTCCATCTAATATTGTAGTTACCTAGGGTGTTGATTTAACCAAAGAAAAGCTGGGTTCTATAGAAAGAATGGTCTAGAAGTTGATCAATGACCTATTCAACATGTAGAGGAAGATGGATAATGATATTGGATATAATAATAACCAAAATTATAGGTTTTAAAGATATAATAGACCTTTTATTCAGTCTATAAATAATTCATAACAATAGAAACCCAATAGGTTGCTATAAATCAACATAGTGAAAATATATTTTATCAATTACTATAAATTTCATAATACATCACAACATGGTGAACTTGAATGTGTATAATTGTGTGCAAAATTTGAAATATTCAAAAAGGATACGGTGAGGTAGGATTAGATGAACAACCCACTAGAGTTATACCTTAAATTTAGTTCCTCAAACACCACCATGGTATGTAAAACTCATGAGTCTCAATTCCCAAACAAGGAAGATAATGAACTAGAGGATAACTATGATGAGATACATACCTTCCAAAATTAAAAAGAGGTAAATTATAACTTGAGGAACAAACAACCATTCATAATATCTAATCCTCCAAATGATACCATTATTCTACCAAATCAAAGGGCTGACAATAATCCACATCCTCCAAAAGGTAATGAACAACCCTATAATAATGAGGAATAGAGAAAAGGAGGATATAACATTTTTGAATTTATGAATAAAATTAATGTCAACATCACTCTTTATGAATTGTCTCAAATCATTGAATAGAGGGAGCTCTTATGGATGTCCATTATAGGAAAGTATACCATAGAGAAGACAAAGACTACTCATATAAATTCTATATACAAGAGTAACCCATAATATAATCCTTTCTTATTTACTATTAGAGAATTTGGAAAGAAATTCAGAATTTTTTAGTTGATTCTATTTCTTAGGCTACTATGATGCCAACTTCTATTTTACAAAAGATTGGATTGACTCATATCCCATCAAAGAGGATGGTTTCACAGTTAGACAAGACAGTGGTGCCTATAGTTAAAGAACTAAACAATGTATGTATCTAAGTGGCATCCAAACCAAGTGTACATATGACTATTTATATAGTTGTGTTGGATATCCTATAAGGATAAATACTCCTTGTTTGTAAATATTGGTCGAAGACATTGAATGGATATGTAGAAATAGATTTCTCACATATTTGGTTACCATAAAGAGGTATTACAAACCAAATTATAATTAAAAAAGGAAAAAAGAATGAATCACCCCATTAAAAATTAAAATACTAATAATTAAGAGGTATAATACAAATCTCTTAAACTTGGAGTTTATACCTTTACCATAAAGTATAGGGTGTAGGAACCAGAAGTCTAAGGGACCTTCCCAATTGTGGACTCTCCACTTTGACATTGCAAGATCCAAGCAAGGATCAAGAGTTGGTGTTGAGTTGGTTGATCCAAAAGGTATGAAATACCTATAATCATACAAATTATAGTTATTTTACACCAACAATAGAGTAAATAATGAGACACTAATTTTGAGATTGTAATTTGTTCTTAAAAATAATGTCAAATAACTACTAATATATGGAGATTTTAGAACTAATAATCAATCAGGTCAACAAAAAATACTAATGAAAATTATAATAATTAAATAGGTAAAAACATAAGTATTGGGATTTAATTGTGTCCTTTGAGGCCTTCAATATAGTGGTTATTCCTAGAGAACAAAATCATTCTATTGATTCACTAGCTACTTCAACTACCAATTTAGCACCACTATAAGAGTCCAAGGTGCATAAGTTTTTTTATTAAGATAGTACCTTGTCCATATATTATTAATAATAGGGAAATTTTCCAATTATTTAATGGTGACCAATATATCATCTAATTCTTGATTAATTCAAAAAAAATTGAGTCTCAAATCATTGATGATAAAGAGATTAGTTACCTATGTCACGAGGAACTGAGAGGAGTCATTCAGTAGAAAGAAAATTGACTTCCCTTAGGAATGGTTTATTTGGAAAGGTCATTTGATTTATAACCTAAATCAAAACATCAAATATAACCTAAATTAAATTAATTTTATTTTAAGAAGGATAATTTAATATGATTTTGATCCATGCTACATTAACATTGGCCTCGATTATACTCCAGAATAAAGATAGAGAATGAAGGATTTACTCACTCAATATAAAGATGTGATGGTATGGACATATTAATACTTAATGGTTTTTAACCCATGATTTATCATCCATATATTCCTACTTAATCCAAACCACAAATTATTTAGATAAAGACATAAACTAGTAAATCCTATCCTAGATCCTCTTATTTAGAAAGAAGTGGAAGATCTTCTAAATGAAAAAAATAATTTTCTCTATCAGACATTTTAGCTAGGTTTCCAACTTATTTCCAGTTAGGAAGAAGAATGGGGAAATTAGACTATGTGTTTATTTTATAAACTTGACTAAAGATTTTGACAAAGACAACTATCCTTTATCTATTGTACCCAACATCCACCTTATTTCCATAAGAAATGGGGACCCACCTTATTCAAATTATTATCTTGATTTTGAGCCCCCTCTTCTATATGTTTATGTAAATTTTGGTAAAAGATCATGATTTGGCCTTTTATACTTTGGCAAGATTTCATTGGTATTATGTTTTCATAGACTAAATCTTTTATTTTACCAGGTTTGTTACTTTGAGCTAATTATTGTGGAATTATGTTTTCAAAGAGTAACTTTACTATCCTCTTGGGACTTATTATTTTAAGGATTATGAAATTTGTCTTTTTAGACTTATCCTATTGGTATTTATTGGGAATTTTATCATGCATGAATTCTTGTAGGATTTTTGGCTATAGACTTATTTTTATCAGAGAAAGTATTGTGGATATTTTGTTTCAAAAAATTCCTTCAATAGAATTGGTTTGTAAGATTTTTGTCATGGCCATTTTTCCCAAAAAAAATAGACTTACCCTTTGGCCTTTTTAGATTTTACCCTTTAGCCTTTAAGAAGTATATCCTTTAGGACTTTTGTCATGGATGAATTCCCTATGAATTGGACCCTTTAGATTTTTTCCAAATAAAAAGTACCCTTTGACATTTTCAAATTTCCCTTTAAAATTTTTGAAATGAATTTCATCCCCTCCACACCTACCCTTAGAGACTTTTTGTCCCATGTCTTTTCCTTTTTTTGAACCATTCCTTCAAACATTTTGTCTGAGACATTTTCCCTAGGCTAAATGAGATCCTTCAGATATTTTGTCTGACATTTTCCCTAAGGAAATGAACCTACCCTAGTAATTTTGTCCTGAGTATTTTTTCCCTCTGACTTACCCTTCAAATTTTTTGTCAAGGACACATATTCCTTTGAAATTTATAAACATGCCCTTTGGCATTTTGAAAGTGACCTCATGACTTTTGTGGTTACCATTTGGTAAATTTTTAATGTCCCTTTACCCTATGGAACTACCCTTTAGGATTTTCATCCCAAATCATATTACCCTATAAAATATATCCTTTAGGCATTTTTTCCATGAAGTATACCCTTAAACCCTTTTGAACATGCCCTTTAGGACTTTATCCTGGGCATTTTCCCCTACAAGCCTATCCTTTGAGACTTTTGCCCTAGGGTAATTCCTTCAAAAATTATGTCTTGGACATTTTGTTTGACACAAAATTACTAAAATAATTCCCCTAGGGGCACATTCCCTTTTGTATTTTTTAACTGACCCTTCAGACATTTTGAAAATGACCCTTTGGCCCTTTTTAAAGTGACTACTTACCCTTTAGGACTTTGTCCTGGGCCCTTTCCCCTATAATAATTTGGCCTTTAGGAATTTTGTCTTGAGCCCTTTTTCTCTTCAAACATTTTATTTGAAACATTTGCCTTTTGACCCTTTTGAGACTATCCCTTCAAAAATTTCTTCAGATATTTTATTTGAGAGAATCAGGTCTTTAGGAGAATTGTTTCAAAAATTTTGTCCAAAACAATTCCATCAATGGAATTCTTATGGACTTTGTGTCTTGGACATTTTATCTCATGAAAAATAATCTTAAAGATAATTATTTCATACATTTTATTTTAAATTATTCCCACACAAAAATTCCAAAATAATTCCCCCACAATAATTGCCTTGAGATTAATACCATACTGCCAAGTGGCACCCTTGATTAGAAAACATTTTCATTATGTATTGAGCTTGATTTAAGATTTTAGCCAAGGGTCCCAATCATATTTTTCTATGATAGGTCATCAAGATTAAATTCATGAGTTCTTTTATATATTCTTAGCCCATATCCAAATCATATTTTACCAATACTAAAACATAGAATATTCATGTAGGGTCATTTTAACTTATTTATGAAAGTATTATACTAAGTCATTTTGTGATTATGTTTGTAGGAGTAGGGATTCTTGAGTAAATGACATGTGTCATAATCATGAGATTAAATTTTACTATCACATGGATGTCATTTGATGGTCATGAGGTCATCATTTGATATTCATGCAAATGTTTAATTTAACCTTGGTAATGACTAATTTACAAAATTAAATTTGACAGTCGCATAGACATTATTGATGGTCATGAGGATTTTATTTGATTATTATGTGAGCATCAAATTTAACCTCATAAATTACCCATTTAGATTCAAATGTTAAGTGGATCCAGAATATTAGTAGTTTGTGTTGATCCATATAGTTGATCCAATGGTATGATATCGATGGAGACTTTTCAAAGGTCCTAGAATAAATATAGAGTTGACAAGTGGCATACGCATATGACCAAGGTAAAAGTCAAAAGGTCTAAGATAAGATTTTATGGTGCAAATTTTCTCAAGCCTATTTTATTAAATAATGTGAGAGTGAGTTAAAATGTCAAAGATCTATAATATTGACAAGTGTCACCATCGTGAGAGCCCAATACATAGATCCAATAACTCATGAGAAGTAGGGAACCTAGTACATAGATCTCAAGAGACCCTGAGTAGCTACCAAGTGGCATGCCTACATTCCATCATGTAAAGGATTGATGGTGTAAGTCCTCAGAGTACTTTTCAAATATCTTAAACTTAATCAGGTGTTGACATGTGTCACATTTCATAATCTAGCACGGCATTATGGATAGATTATGAAAAATCTTTAGACACTTGAGCTATATCTATCAATAGACATTGGGTCTCATAGTTAAGACAGAGTATGAACATAGATGTCTTAATCTAAACATCATATATAAAAGTGAAGATCCAAATTCTATAAAAAGCATGGGCAAACATGCAACATATAGTTTAGATTAGTCATGACTAACAATAGTGCCACTAGATCTAAAAGCATTGGTAAAGAGATTTTGGTCCTTCATGCATATGTTAGAGTTCCATTTCAAGGTGTCTAATCTAAAATATCAATAGGTTGTTCTCACAACCTATAAAAGGAGGCATGTGTAGTTTTGGTAAATGATGTATATTCTAAAGTTTTCATACAATTCAAGCTATAATTATAAAAAATTGCCTCTATCTTTATATACATGCACATGTTGCATAGATTTGGAAAAGGCTATTTTAAATGGATAATTAAACATAGAATCTTACATGGTTTAGACCATAGTTTGATCTCATGTTCTAACTATCATATGTAACAACCTTGCATGAACTTGGAGGATGAGGCAACCCCTTCCCGAAGTCTATATAGAAAATTATAATCCAACTTGAATTTTTGTCAAAGAATTTTTTAATATAGGAGTAGCATCAATTTTGATCATCAGATAATGTTTTTGTGTATTTTATTTCCAATTTCTATGTAATTAGTTGTTAATTTCATTTGTTATATGTTTCAATAATCTTTAGTGTGCAAAATCTACAAATGGATTCTTAATTATTTTGATTAATGTAATGATCTATAGATGTGTAATAGTTGTTAAAAGATTGTTAAATATATTAGTTAAGATAGTCAAGTTCAAATTGATTCATAATTCTTTTTGTACATGAGTAATTTCTTAGATGTAATTTTCTATGCATGTACAACAACTACTTTAGATACTTCACTATTTTGATTTATAATCTCCTGATTAAGGGTGTGAAATAGATTCCCTAAAAGAAGCAATATTTGTCTAAGGCTTGTGAATTTTTTGCACCATTATGTATTTATAATTCTTAGTCATGTTTGATTATGTGTGTGTAATCACTGCTAGTAACAGACATATGTTCTGAGAGCACTTGTCCTTTTAGAAACAAGTCAGGGGAGTGATTCCTAAAAACCATAAAAGCATTTTTTTTGCCTTACCCTTCCCTCCTTTTTTGAGTTTATTTTGAAACCTACCCACTCTAGATTAGAATCCATCTACCCATCCAATTCACATAGAGATTCACAATCCTTGAGGAACCACACCTCTGTCTAAAATACCATATCAACAACTTCCATGCCCTACCAACTATTCCATCAATAGATTGTAACAGACTATATACCTGTAACTCAAGACCTAGAGTGGAGTTTACCTCCATTAAGATCATAAAACATTAGAGGCTACCTTGTTAGAACTAGGGTGTGCATAAAACCCACACCAATAGTTTATTGAAACTAGAAGGAGGGCCAACACCTTTAATTGTACTAAAGGTTTTGAGAATGGATTGAATTGACAAAGGACCCATAGATATCCTAGGTATCCAACATGATTTCCCTAATGAAAAATTTAAATACCTTCCTAGGTTCCATTATAATCACCCAAGAGATAATAAAGGGCATCTTGATACTTACACATATGATATGCATGTTATGGATGTAAAATTTGAGGATGTAATCTTTAGGATGTTCCCTTTCATGTTGGGAGGAGAGATGCATGATAGGATTATAGAGTTGGCACCTAGTTCTATTACTAGTTGGAGTGATCTTGAGGAATATTTTTTTACGTGATTTGGTACAAATATTGATGCTCATGCTTTAATAAATAATTTAACACCTTTTATGAGGTTATCTATAGGTATGTTGGATACAAATTGTACATAGTCTGTCCAAAGAGAAAGTTTGTTACTATGCCCAAACCAAAACATAGTGAAAGGGTTTCCTTTTAATCTAAGCACTATACACAAGAAAGAAGAGATCCCAAATGGAGAGGATGGTTTTATCATAAAAAGGTAGAAGAATGTATTGTATCCATCAATGAATAAATTATAATGTTACATGCAAAATTGAGATACCAACAATAAGAAGAGGAATCCATCAAGCTAGGAGAATTTAATCTTATTAATTCCATCCTAGTATTTGATGAGATAATTAAAGATAGAAATGATGGAAATGAAGAAAGTGTCAATTTAAAGGAAAATTATGGACCTTTTTATCATCTCTATGAGATAGCATATGCCCATGTAGAGGATCAATTACTTTACCTTGCAAAAGAAGATATTAGCTCTGAAGATGGTATTGATGACTCTTGTGACTATCAATTTACATTAGAATCTCTATCCGAAGACTCATTTGATGATTATATTATTGAATTTTTCTTCTATGATCATGTAGGCTCCAATATTAAGGTTTTATTTTATGTCATGTTTAAGGTAGGTATGCATTTTTATCATGGAGCAAATAGAAAAGGTATGTTGGCTTCCCTCAATAATTTTAATTCTATTTCTAAGCTCCCTTCTAATGGAATTAATTCACATAGATATTCATACCTTGATTTGATATATGTTAAATTCAATTTGGTACCTAAATCTAATCTATAGAACATTATGGTTAATTATGTGATTGAATAGGAACCCCCTTGTGTGTGGACATCAACATTACTCAGCATTGAAGCAAATACTTTTGATTGCACACACATTGCCCATGAAGTTACATATATTCTAGAGTATAACTATCCAAAAGAGCCAAAAAAAAGGATAAAAAAATTCATTATAGGATAATATCCCTATGGAATTAATAGTTAATTAATCTCTTACTCTTCAAATTAGAAATAGTGAGACCTAGGTAAAATAATTTTTTATTCATGATTTGACAATTCAAGAGATGATTCATTTAATTATTTAAGGTCACACTCAAAGTGAGAGTTTAGATGAAGTTTATGAGGAATATATTATTCATGATTATACTTATGATTTTGAATCTATATTTGAGGACCTTTAACATAATGAGTTCATAGAGGATGATGAATTTCAAGACTTCAAGTCAGATCTAATATCCATCTCAACAATTACTTTCAAAAATTGTTTGTCCGAATTAGACTCTCCTGAATAAATGAGTAATAATCATGAGCTTTCAAAACATATGTATCATAAGGAAGAGCTATTTGTTTATTGTTTTTAGGATGTGCTAATGAGTAACCCTAATTTTTTGTTCTACAATATTAGGGAAAGGCTCAAAATTCTATTGAATGAATACAAGGATGTCCCTGCCTATCTCAAAACTTTAATGGGGAAAATGTTGCTATTACCAAAGAGTGAGAAGCATACCAAACAATGTTTCCAAATCCATCCCCATCATGTTTGGATTTTATTTAGAGTAGGATTAGGTTAGGTTTCTTGTTTTCTATCATTTATTTTCATTAGATTAATCTTTCTTGATTTAAGTATTTTGCTTTCATAGATTAGTTTCCTATTTTTTAGACTAGATTTCAATGCTTTATTAGATTAGTTGTTCTTTGCTTTTTTTTTATTATCATAATTATGTGTGATCTACTATAAATAATATAAAAAAAATCCAAACCAACTGATCTTATGACTTGTATAAAAGGGGAAAACTAAAATCTTGACATTTTGGGACTAGTTTATAGATTAGGCATATTTCTACATTTTTTAGCCTTTAGGATGAAGGTAGGTAATCATGGATTATTTTGAATGATGTCACAATTGAATACTTTTACCAAGCATGTGGAAGTTGTTCCCAGAGTATTTCATATAAATTTAAATTTTTTTCATGTTTTATTTGATCAAATACACTTATCACATTAAATACCTATTAAAAGTGATAATTTTGGGTATAGGTATAGTTGATAGGGATGTTCTAATTAATGATTTGTTTTATAATTATAAAATATCACTAGTGTTCTAACTCTTCTCTTTCAAAATAATAAAAAAATAAAAATAAAATAACAAATAACAAATGGGTTCAAAAGAGAAAAATAAAATCAAAAGGCTAATATGATGAAATAAGGTCAATGTACCATGCATCATGATCAAAAAATAATAATGGAATGAGAAGAGAAGGAGCCCAAGGTGTCTCTATTGGGGATATGGATGCTTGGATGGAAGTAGATCAATGCTCGATATTCCCTTATTTTTGAGATTTAATATATATTGGAATGAAACCTATAGCCCCCTTAAAGCCTTTGAAAAACTCATCATAGTAGGAGTTAAATAAAATACATGTTTGACACACATAGATCCAAGAAATTAGAAGGTAAGTATGTTATGTGAATTAACTTAGGAGTCTCTTTCATGTTTTTGGGTTAAGTATTCTTCTGTGGCACACTTCATGACTGATTTGAGATTGTAAACTAGAGTTTTGGGTTCTTGAATACTTAGGAGTATTCCCCCTATAAGTCATCATTTATTATACCCAACATTCCCCTTCTTTCCATAGGAAATGAGGACCCACTTTTTTCAGAATATTATCTTGATTTTGAGCCCCATCATCTATATTTTTATGCAAATTATGGGAAAATATCATGATTTGGTCTTTTATACTTTGGCAAGATGGCATTGGTATTGTGTTTCCATAGACTAAATATTTTATTCTATCAGGTTTGTTACTTTGAGATAATTATTGTGGACATATGTTTTCATGGACTAATTTTTTTTTCATCTTAGGACTTATTATTTTGGGGCTTATGCAATTTGTTTTTTCAAGCTTATTGTTTTGGACTTATCCTATTGGTCTTTATTGGAATTTTGTCGTGCATGAATTATGGCAATATTTTTGACCTTGGACTTATCTTTATCAGAGAAATTATTGTGGAAATTTTGTTCCCAACAATTCCTCTTATAGAATTGCTCTATGGAGTTTTTGTGTGAGCAGTTTTCTTGACAAAATAGACTTACCCTTTAGCTTTTTGAAATTTTACCCTTTAACCTTTATGAAGTAGATCCTTTGGGACTTTTTTCATGGATGAATGCCCTATGAAGTGGACTCTTTGGATTGTTTCTAGATATAAATTACCCTTTGGCATTTTTAAATTTCCCCTCAGAACTTTTGAAATGCCCTTTGGCCCCTCTGCACCTACCCTTCCAAAATTTTTGTCCCACATCTTTGCCTTTTATTAAACCATTACTTCAGACATTTATTTGAGACATTTTCCTTGAGTCAATTAAGATCCTTTAGATTTTTTATCTGAGACATTTTCCCTAAGTAAATAAACCTACCCTTTGGGCTTTGTGCAACTTACCCTTTGGGAATTTTGTCCCAGACCCTTTTACCCTCTGATTTACCCTTTAATAGTTTTATCAAGGACACATATTCCTTCAGACTTTCTAAACATACCCTTTGGCCTTTTGAAATTTCCCTTCAATACTTTTATGGTTACCCTTTAGGACTTTTGTGATGGCCCTTTGACTTATATAACTACCCTTTAGGACTTTCATCCCAAGTCATTTTACCCTAAAAAATAGATCCTTTGGGAATTTTCACCATGAAGTAAACCATTTGGCCCTTTTGAACATGCCCTTTAGGAATTTGTCTGATGCATTTTACCCCATGAGCCTATCCTTTGGGACTTTTACCCAGGCCAATTCATTCAAAATTTGTGTCTCACACATTATATCTAATGTAAAAATCCCAAAACAATTCCCCCAAGGGTACATGACCTTTAGGATTTCTCAAGTGGCCCTTTAGACATTTTTAAAATGACCCTTCAACCCTTTTTGAAGTGACCACTTCCCCTTCAATACTTTATCCTAGGCCCTTTCCCCTCTAAGAGATTTCTCTTTAGGACTTTTATCCGAGGCCCTTTTTACATTCAGCCAATTCCTTCAGACATTTTATCCAAAACGTCTTTCCCTTTAGCCCTTTTGAGACCATACCTTCAAAAATTCCTTCAAATATTTTATTTTAGAAAATTGGGTCTTCAGGAGAATTATTGTAGACATTTTGTTCAAAATAATTCCCCTAATAGAATTACTATTGATTTTATGTCTTGAACATTTTATTTGATGAAAAATACTCTTCAATAGAATTATTTTAGACATTTTATTTAAAATAATTCCCACAAAAATTCTAAAATAATTCCACTATAACAATTTCCTCAAGACCAATACCATAATACCAAGTGGCACCATTACTTAAAAAACATTTTCATTATGTCTTGAGCGTGATTTAATATTTTAGCTAAGGGTCCCAATTGTATTTTTCTATACTAAGTCATCAAGATTAAAGGTAGGATTTCTTTTATATATTTTTAGCCCATGTTCAAATCATATTTTACTAATACTAAAGGCTAGAATATTCATACAAGGTCCTTTTTAGTTATTTCCCAAAGTATTATGCTAAGTAATTTTGTGCTTATGTTTGCAGGAGTAGGGAGTTTCATAGAAATCACATGTGTCAAAATCATGAGATTAAATTTTATAGTCATGCAAACATCATTTGTCAATTATGAGGATATCATTTGATGGTCACACAAATATCAAATTTAACCTTGATATTGGCTAATTTATGGAATTAAATTTGATAGTCATTTAAGTTTCATTGATAATCATGAGGACATCATTTGATAGTCATAAGGACATCAAATTTAAGCATGTAAATTACAAATTTGGATTCAAAATTTAAGTGGACCCAATAGATCAACAATTCATGTTGATCTATATAGTTGATCTAATGGTGTGAGATCGACATAAAATTTTCAAAGGTTTTGGATTAAATAGAGAGTTTTCAAGTGACATATCCACGTGATCAAGGTACAAGTCAAAAATTCTAATCCAAGATCCTATAGTGTACATGTGTTTGAGCCCATTTGGTTGAATGATGCAAGAGAGAGTTGAAATTCCAAAGCTTCACGAGAGTGATAAGTGTCACCATCTTGGGATCCTATTACATAGATCTAATGACTCATGGGAAGAAGTAGGGAACTTAGTACATAGAGTTCAAGAGGCCTCAAGTAGCTAGCAATTGGCATGCTCACATTCCATCATGTAAAGGATCGATGGTATGAATCTTAGGAGTAATTTTAAAATATCCTAGATTTAATTAGGTGTTGACATGTGTCACATTTTTAAATCTAGCAAGGCATTATGGATAGAATACAAAAATATTTAGAAACTTGAGCTATATCTATCAATAGACATTAAATATCATAGTTAAGATAGAGTATGAACATGCATGTCTTAATCTGAATGACATATATAAAATGAAGATCTAGAGTCTATAAAAAAACATAGGCAAGTATGCAATGCACAATTTAGATTAGCTATGGCTAACAATATTGCCACTAGCTCTAAAAACATTGGTAAAGTGATTTTGGTCCTTCATGCATATGTCATAGTTCCATTTGAAAGTAGCTAATCTATAATATTAATAGGTTATTCACACAACCTATAAAAGGAAGCATGTGCAGTTATGGTAAATGGCACATATTATAAAGTTTGCATACAAATCAATTTATAATTGTAAAAAAAATTCCTCCATCTTTATACACATGCACATGTTGCATAGCTTTGGAAAAGGCTATTTTAAATGGATAACTTCAAGTAGAATATTATATGGTTTTAGACCATAGTTGGATCTCATATTCTAACTATCACATGTAATGACCTTGTATGAACTTGGAGGATGAGGTGACCCCTTCCCCAAGTCTATATAAAAAAATATAATCTAACTTGTATTTTGTCAGAAATTTTTTGAATACATGAGCAACATCAATTTTGATCATCAATGAATGTGTTTGTGTATGTTCTTTCCAATTTCTATGTAATTTGTTATTAATTTCATTGGTTGTATGTTTTAATAATATGTAGTGTGCAAAATATACAAATGGATTCTTGATTATTTTGATTAATGTATTGATCTATAGATATGTAATAGTTGTTAAAATATTGGTAAATATATTGGTTAAGATAGTCAAGTTTAAATTGATTCATAATTTTGGTTATGAATGAATGTTTTCTTTGATGTAGTTTTCTATGTTTTTGTAATAGCTACCTCAAATAATTCACTACCCCAAGCCATAATCTCTTGATTAAGGGTTCTCAACAACTACCCTAAAAGGAGAAACCTTTGTCTGAGGCTTGTGAACTTATTACATAATTATTTCCTTAGACTTCTTAGCTATGTTTGATTGTATGTGTGCAATCACTGCTAGCAACATGCATAGTTTCAAGGAGCACTTATCCTTTTAGAAACCAACTAGGACAGTCATTCCTAAAAACCATAGAATATTTATTTTCTTCCTTACACTTCCCTTATTTTTTGAGTTTCTTTATATACTTTCCCACTCTATATTAGAATCAAACCACCCATATAATTCACATAAATATTCACAATCCTTTAGGAACCACACCTCCATCCAAAAAACCTTGTCAATAACCTGCATGCCCTATCAACTATTCCATCAATAGGTTATAATAGATCATATACCTTCAAATCATGCCTTGGAGTGGAGTTTACCTACATTGAGATCCTAAAATGTTAGAGGCTACCTTGTTATAGTTATGGTGTGCATAGAACTTGCACCAACATTACCTTCATTAGATGAGGTGATATTTTAGGAATGATGTCCTTTCTAGACAGATTTTTAAGATATAACTAGATTTTGGTTGAATTTGAAGATAGAATAAAGACTGAATTTACCATAAAATGTCATACCTATGCATAGAAGAGGATGCCATTTTTCCTAATTAACATAGGAGATACTTTTTAGTGAGCAATGGACCATGCATTTTAAGGGCTAATAGTTAAGTTCGTAATCATTTACATGGATAACCTCATTATTTTATCAAAGACTAGAACTGATCACATAGGCCACCTACAATCAATATTTGAAAGATGTTAAAGGTTTGACATCTCATTACACCCCAAGAATAGCATATTTGGCATTACTTAAGGCAAAATCTTAGGCCACATAATCACTGAAGAATGAATTATAATTGACCTAGATAGAATTTGTTGAGAAAATCTAAGTTGAACTTATATTAGTTTAAACATAATTATGTGAGTATCATAAATATAGGTGATTTGTTAAAACAAATCACATAGTGATTTTATGAGTTATTTTAGGAGTTTATTATTTATTAGTTATTAGTGGTTAGTTTTTAGAAAAACTAACTTATTTTCAGAGTGACTAGTTATATGACCATTCTTATATATTTTTAATGTTCCTATATGATAATATGTTGTTATGATTGACTAAATTTGTGTGCTATGCACATTTTAGACTTCATCTCTTTCACTCAAATGGATTGATTCCTAACAATGGTATCAAATCAAGTTTTTTCCTAGACTCTATACCTTTTGTTCATTTATATTATTACATCAAAATGGATTATTGAGTAGTGTTGCAATGTAAACCATGTGAAATAATGCTTACCTATTTGTTCACCCTTTCTTACATATTGACAATAATTTTTAGTGCAAACCACGTGAAAATTCATTGTCATTCGCCACTTACCTACATTTATCTATCTTCTTTCCACCCTATTCCTCTTTGTTTATAGTAATTTTCATCCATGTTGTTCATCATTTTCATTCAAAAATTGAAAAGAATATATATATATATATATTATGAATCTGGTTTTCAAATTTGTATGAGTGTTAGATGGTTTTTCAAATGCACATTTGAAGGGTTATATTAAATGAGATCAGTCATTTAAATTATCTATTATCTCTCAAGTGGATCAATCTACAGGAGTTGTATAAAATCCATAACCCATGTTCTTCAGGTCACCTCATTCAAAATATTGAGTGACATTTTGAAACCCTTACTTGGAATTCAAAAAAAGGATATCAACATTATTTATATCTTGAACCTAAAATTCATATGAATAACATTTGGATTAGTCTGGTCTCCTCTCTATTATTTCTATGATGGGAGACTCTCCATAGAACACATAAATCCTCATCTTCCCAAACCCTTTATGGTAAAACTGACCACCACCTCCATGAATCTCTAATAGTTGTCAGCTCATCACATAGATTATGTGTGGACCTTAGTGAATGGTAAATTTAATCCACTCCTATAGTCATCTTACATCCCCTATTAAGATCTATAAAGGTCAACACTTTCACCATGACCCTATCATCTTCCTCCCATGACATTCTCTACATATTCTCCACCAGCATCCTAACTCCAAATCTACCCTTCCAAAACTCCATCAAATTTGTCCTCTTCTTTGGTGAACTTAATCCTTCATTTCCACCACTTATCCATCATTGGATGAGCAACCTTTTATTTTAGGGTTTTATCTTTTATTTTAGTTTTTTATAATTTCATTTAGTTTATTATTTTCTTTTCATCTAAAGTGTTTTTCATTTTATGTATGAGTTGTTTATTTTTATTTTATTTATTTATTTTTATATTATTTAATTTTATGTTTAATATATTTATATAAGGATTTTTATTTTATTTTTTAGATATTATTATAGTTTATATTTTTTAATGTTTTTAAAAGTTTATATTTTTAAGTTTTGTTTGTAGTTTTAAATTGTTTCGTTGTGTTTATTTTTTAATTTATTTAATAGACTTATTTTTTAAGTCTAGTTATTTGGTATTAGTTTATTTTATTTTGTTTTAGTTTAAATTTTTAAAATATTATTTTAGTTTTGTATTTATTTAAATATTGTTTAAATGGTTATGTGTTTTTAATTAATCTATTTAAGTCATTTTTTACATATTTAAAAATTATGTCAATTGTTTTAAGTCATTTTTATTGAGTCATATTAATCATAAGTTTTTGTTTTGATATTTTATTGAGAAGTTATCAAAGTGTCATGGTAATAAAAAATTTCAAGGTTTATAAGTTATTGAGAGTCAAATTGTCAAAGTCAATAAAGTCATTTATGTCTATAGTCATGTCATTGTCATCTTGTTTAAAGTAAGTGTCATTGCACTTGAGTCACAAGTCAACAAATAAGCCTTGAAATACAACTTTTAATAAAACAAGATTTTCAATGTGAGTAATTGTTTATTTGTATTTGACACATTATCAGTTGAAACATAAATCTATAAGTTAAAACTAAGGGAAGGAATGTTTATAAAATATAGTTTGAAATTATATTAGTGCGAACATAATAATGTGAGCATTATTAATATAAGTTATTTGTTAAAATAAATCACAAAGTGATATTATGAGGACTAATTTTAGTAGCGTATTGTTAGTTATTAGTTGTTAGTGGTTAGTTGTTAGAACAACTAACCTATTTATAAAGTGAATGGTTATACGACCATTATTATATATTTTTAATGTTATTGAATAGCAATATGTTGTCATGATTTATTGAATTTTTTTTCTCCTCACATTTGAGCCTTTAGATTTTCACTCAAGTGGATTGATTCCTAATCAAATTCAAGGGATATCTAATGTTACATTACCAAACAACAAGAAAGAGCTCAAGTCTTTATTTGGAAAGATAAATTTCATGAGGATGTTTATATAGGGATTTGAAAAAATTGTTATACCTATGAATGCAATGCTCAAGAAAGATGCTAAAGTGGAATGGATAGGAGAGGTTGTAAAGTCTTTTCAAGACATCAAAGATGTAATATCTTAGGTCCTATGTGGATAAGTCTAAACTTTACTAAATATTTCTTCTTATATTAATTCATTTTATATCATACCATTGTCATCATGATTACCCAAAATAAAGATGAAATTGAACATCCTATTACATTAATTATCACAAACTTGAAAGAAGTAAAGCTCAGGTATTCCATAATAGATATGTAAATATTTTCCCTTGTCAAAGTGGTAAATAAATTTTGACACTACATATTGAGGAATAAGACCATCACCATTGTGTTGGACCATGTTTTCAAGATCACTTTAGGGAAAAATTAATTAGGAGAACATAAAGGAAAACTAATGGAAAAATTGCATGAGTTTGACATATAAATCAAACTTGCCAAGATTGTCAAAGGTTAGGGCATCTTTTAGCTTATGACTGAGCCTAACCCATGAATCACCATTTAAGAGGTTTATGAAACCCAAGTATCGAGAGGAGATTGATATATTGATATTATTCAATATTTACTCATAGGTACTTAGTATTTGGAATTCAATAGAGAACAAAGGAGAGATTTGAGGCCCAAAGTTGTTCATTACATGATCAAAAAGGGGATTCTCTATAGAAGAAATTATGAAGGAATTTACCTAAGATGCATACCACAATAATAATCTCAATAAATTACGAAAAAATTACACCAAAATATAGGTAGTGGTCATCCTTATAGAAACATCACAACCCATAAAATCCTCATAATGGGTTATTAATAGCCAATAATCTTTAAGGATGCACATATTCATGTAAGAACATGCCAAAAATGACAAGTCTTGGCAAAAAGAGAGGTACAAGTAGTAATGTCATTGCATCCTATTATTTAATGAAGATAATTTGCCTAATGGGGCTTGGACTTCATTCGTATCATTAACTCAAATTATTTAGTTAACCATAATTTCTTACTCACTAACATATATTATTGCACATAATGGACTAAATTAGTATTTACAAGGAATTTCAGAGCATAAGATGTAATTAGCTTTCTATAATAAAACATCACAACTAGATTTGGTGTCCCCATTTCCTTAGTTTGTGATAAAGGTCTAAAATTCCAATCAACTAAATTCACTAAATGGGATCATGATAATTAAATCACCATCAGGTCATCTTCCAACCATTACCAAAAAAGAAATGGATTGGATGAATCTACAAACAAAACCCTTATTGATACCATTAAAAAGTTAGTACTAGATAAACCTAGATAGCTATAATATAATGAAATGTGTACTATGGTTTGATTAAACAAGATACAAGTAGGCCCTTAAGGCTTTGCCTTATATTTTAGTATATGGATGATAACTATTTTTCCCAATCATTCTTAAATTGTTAACATATTAATTTAAGTAGGAGTATATGAAACCAAGTTAAAAGTGGAATATCAATTATTATACATAATAGAGATTAAAGTTTCAAGGACTAAAGCCTTACATAGTTTTAGTAAACATAAAGACATAACAAAAAGTTAGTTTGATAAAAGAGAAAAATTAAAAACATTTAGAAAATCTAACCTAGTGCTTATATGGAACAAATACCATGAAAAGAAAGGATATCATGACAAGTTTACCCACTATGGATTGGACCCTATCAGATTTTAGATATCATGAGTAATAATGTTTTCCATTTGAGGGACCTCCAAGGAAAAACATTATAATATCCATTAAATGGATAGTTTTTGAAACACTACTTCATGGTTGTACCATTTAGAGATATCCTTGAGTAATAACATGTGTTGTGGTAAAGGTATGAGTATATTAGATTTACTACTTTAGTAGTTAGTATCCCTGATTTCTATGTTAACATTTCTTATTTTCATCATTTTGCTTTCCCTAACTTAGTTCCTTGTTTTTTATGTTATAAGTCTTTTATTTTGTTGTAATATAATTTAATTTCATTAGTATACTCAAGAAATAACCCAATCCATTAGACTTATTATCCATGTATAAAGCTAAAATTTTAAATTGTGGGAAAGGTCCCAAAAGGAAGAAGTAATGTAGAAAGGACATCAAACAAAGCACAAAAATTGGATTGATTTAGGATTTTAGACCCTTTTGTTTAATATTTTTACAATTTAGGTATGAAATATAAAATAATTATGGTCATGGTACCATTAATTTTTCTATTAGGTATATAAAATTTAATCTCATTACTACATAAAAATTTATAAAGTTTTCTCATTTTCACTAGATCAAATGAAATTCTCATGTTAATCCTTGTTTAAGGTAATAACCATTGATACAAATATATA
This sequence comes from Torreya grandis, assembly GCA_037957365.1. Classification (NCBI taxonomy): domain Eukaryota; kingdom Viridiplantae; phylum Streptophyta; class Pinopsida; order Cupressales; family Taxaceae; genus Torreya; species Torreya grandis. The sequence goes on along the minus strand of JARHVA010000837.1, from coordinate 4,340,594 downwards.
TGATAGGGATAATTTAATAAAAATTAAGCTTTCATATATACTATCTCATTATGTATTTTTCTCTCCTTATTTCATCCATATTCTATAAAAAAGTAGTAAAATAAGGACCAATGCATCTAAAAAAGAGTGATCAACAAAACCTAAAGAAAATATAAAGGTGATCAAAGTTTAAAATGATGAAATAATAACAATGTATAAGTAATAATGAAATAATACAAGAATAATAAATAAAAAGAACCATAGGTACATCTATCAGTGAATGGATGCATGGATGGCAATAAAGCAATGCCTAAGCTTCTGTAGTTTTAAATATGTTTTCAAAGAAAACAAAATGAACCCTATAGTTACCCCCAAGTCTTTGATAAAATCCTCAAAATAAGGGTTAAAATAAATCACTTCCTTAAACATAAATTTAGGGCGAGTGCATAGTAAGTATGTTGTATGCTATTGTTAGGAGTCTCCTTTATGGCTTTGATTAAATTTTTATCTTGTGAAATGGCCCATGTTTGATTTGAAATTACTAACTAAATGTTCTATGTTCTTGAATACTCAGGTGTATGCCCCTTTTAATTTTCCATTTATTGTACTCAACATATCATCCATTCTTATTTTGAATAGGACCCACTATTTTCTAAAAGGTCTAAGCCTATTTTAGAAATATTCTTTCATAAGAGCTTTACATGTTGCACCTAATTTTGCTACTTGGTAAACATAAATGGACATGTTTTGCTTATTAATACTAAATTATTAATAATATTTAGAAGTTTTACATTATACATAGGTTTTTATAACATACATTATTTATAAAGTCTTGGGATTTGCATAAATTGGTCTTTAAAACTTTTGTTTGGAAGTAAATATTTAGAATTATTGAATCCTTAGCACCTATATATACCTTTGTGAAAATTATTCAAAAATTTTATATGTGGGTTTGATTTCCAAGTTTTTTTAAAACCTTTTGTTCACATGTTGGGTCTTTGTAACTTTATTTTCCATATATGCAAATCTTTAGCACTTATGTTTATTGAAAGTTTATTCTTAGGGATTGTAGTCTTTGGAAATTTTGCATTTTGGAAAAAGTGTTTAGTGAAAATGTTTGGAAAAACTAATTGGAGAAATATTTTATAATATGATATTTATAAAATTTGGTTCATAAGTCCTTAGCCAACATTTGGTCTTGGAAAAAGTTGTTCAAAATTTTTTATTCAAAAATTGGCCTTGAAAAAAGGAAACCCTCATAGCCTTCATTAAATACACCTATCAAATGCCTTCAGAACTTTTTTTCATAATATATGTTTACTTCATGATTATTTAGGTTGAGTCTTTTTTAATGACACATACAACTATTTAATACCTAAAGCCTCTATGGCATAATAAATTTTAGTGTAAAGAGTGATAAGATGATACTTGGTAAAATATAATGATGTGGAATTCCTCCAAATTTATATAATGTCTACATGTCATACCCACAAAAATAAAGTAGAAAAGTTTGAATTGAATGGGTTAAACAAATTTAGAGATGTTGGACATTAATGGTGCATGGACTAGAATAAAATGACAAAATATATATCAATGAATTAAAATAAAACATCATGATCATTGATCATAAATGAGTCCAAATTAAATTCCATCCTTGAGAACAAGTCCTAGATACATGCATTTGAATTATGAAGTACGTACAAAAGAGCCCAACCACTAAATTGAATAACTAGAATTATGTGACCTTAATTAATTAACCATGGATTGCTAATATAAGACATTAAGTGGAGGCCTACCACTATCCATATTTTTTATCAAAGAATCCATTGAGTACAAAGACACATTTTTTATTGAACGGTATTCAATGATGAGTATCCAGACTACTTAGCTCTATACAACATAATTTACAGATGGATGCACATATTTGTGAGGATAATTTGACACCATAACAAAGGTAATTATATATTTATTTAATCCCTCTCAAGTGACAAGGATTTCATTTCAAATTATCCAAGCCTAAGGTTATCCCATGCATATACCTACTACAAGACTTGTTCTTTGTAGGCAAGGTGACTGGGGGCACTTTATTACATTATGTGAGGCAACAATCCATCATCACCTATGTATCAAGAGATGTATTCAAATTTTACTTATCCCTACCTATTTTATATGCAAAATTTAATTTTTATAGATTGGTAACATGGAAGAAGAATAATTCAATTGATAAAACATTGAGCAAATGGATCATTCTTTGAGAGATCATCATCCTCAAAAAGAAGCAGTCAATGCCTATAACTAAGTTTCATATGAGAGTATACATTAGGATATACCTTTTGAAATAGTTATATGGATAATATATAATTTATTTAATTCAAATTTAATTAGTTCCACTACTAGATTTACTAATTACTTCAAAGCTAACATTTACTTTGGGAGAGGTAATTAGTGCTAAGATATAAAAGCAAGTTATGCACAAGGAATAGAGACCTATGAGAGGCTATTTTTATATGATTTCATACCTATTAGATGTTATTATGGGTAAAATATACATACATAATGGGTCATTCTAGAGCCCAATTCCATATTTCATCAAGAACAATATATGCCTACACAAGAAACATATTTTGAATTATAGACGACATATCCCATTAGGTTTAGTGTTATTTTCATGATTTAAACTAACTAAAGTATATAATAACATATATGACACATTAATTCCCAAAGGGGACTACTAGCTATACCCCAATTATACCATAATAATGGTTTCTTTCCACATGGTTACCCTGATGCATCTTCCTCAGTATGTGCTAGATAAATTAGCTAAGTAGGAGATATCATACCAGATATAGTGGGGAATTGATTAGTATTTGAAGAAGAAAAAGAATATTACATTACATTTATCCCATATGATTATTTTTAGGCTGTGTTACATCAACCATAAGCACTTTGGAGAGTTTGGCAAGTTCAAAGAATACTAGTCATTAGTCATCCTATTGCATAGAGACTGGTATCTTCATGGTTGAATTAAAAATCATATTCAAGTCATTTTTATTCCATATCAACATGAGATTTATTCCCATGAATAAAGTTTTTTAATGCCAAGAGTTATGATCATGTCCTAGAGAGAGCACAAATGGCTATATTAGGTAAGGAACTTTTGAAAATCATCTAAGGAGAGCCCTAAATTTTGATAACAAATACAAATGTCTAGATTCCACCCTTAGGTGGATGAGATACCATGTATTTTCAAAATAATATGTGATCCAAATCATCATTAAAATAGTGGTATATTTCTCATACATTACCCATGGTGATGAATATTGTAAAGCAAGAACCTAGAGTGATAGAACTTCCCAGTATTATAACTTCCCTGAGGAGAGCTGAATATGAGCCAATTTTTATCAACTATTTATACTCAAAATATCATAATGATCTTGATCCTACTTAAACCCAATTAAATACAAGCATGTAAGTCTCAACTTCCCCCACTCCAGTGGATTCCCTCATAATAGAAAAGGTGACTATTTGTTATAAGAGGAAACCAAGAGCCTAAGGACCCCTTGTGAGCCCAACTATTAAATCATAGTCTATAGAAGGACCCATATGGTAGGAGTAATAATATATGAGAGGTGAGCCCACTAATGGAGAGGAAGATTTATATAGGTAAATTTTTTTGAGCCTCTAAAAAACTAAAAGAAATGCACCACTTAAAGTAGACCAATTAGGTGAGGGTGTAATCCCAACTATCTTTACAATTCCATTTATTTCTAAAAATCTCAATTGTATCATATTTTCTCCTTTTGTTCAGTGTTACTTATAATATAATTCCATCCTAGCTACAATTTCCACCTCATCCTCAAAACCCAAATCCAAGACAGAGTATAGGGACACCATGTTCCCTAATGGATTGACACATTTCAATCACTATAATAATATGTTTAAATCCATCAAATTGGTGCCTAAACAATTGAGCAATGATAATGAAGATGAGGCTAATTTCTAAGATGCCTTTCGAGTATATGATAAGTTTGAGATTCACTAAGTTTAAACCAAGACCAAAGTCTTTTCCTATATAGATTTATTCATAAAATTGATTCTCATAGTGAAGTAGGAATATGATGGTATCCATGACATGGTGTTCTCTATGAAATATCAACATTAGATCATGGACATATTAGGAGTAGACTTCAAAGCTTACTTCAAACTCCTAGAGTACCCACTCACCTACGAAAGCTGTGGTGACCACATAGAGAAAATCTCATTAGATTTATGATGTCATTATAGAGAAAATTGATGTAAATTAGGTCAACAAGATGATGTGAATGCATATACTATCTACATGTTTAAAGAGGGAATCCATATTAGGATGATCCTACTTAACTAATTATTCAAGTAGAGAAACTATTTACATGTCAACCTCCTATGGATTCCCCTGATTCATATAGTCTTTCAAGGTGAGAAAGTCCCAAACCTTTGATGGGTAATGAATTTAAATATGATCAAAGTTATGGGAGATTTCTAGGGAGGAGGTGACTTCTACATGATGAGCCTCCTAGTAGATGTAGTTTGTGGAAAACTCACATTCAATCCTTATGATTTTATAACATAGGTTCTTAGGAGTGTGGTGGTCCACATATTTTTTACAAATTATTTGGACACAATTATCAAAAACACATATAGGATATATACAAGTCCTTCTACTTTGTGGTCTACATGGCCATCAACTAGGTACCCATTCCTTGACTGTTGAAAGAAATTCATGACTCTCTCACTTCCTTTAGGGACTATTAGTATTTTAAGCAGGATATGATCATTAAAGTGATTATAACTCTCAAATATCCTCTATGCCTAACCTATCAAGTCCAAAATTACCTATCAGACTAGTAAATTTTATGCCATTTAGTGGAAGGGATCTTTAGGCACTACATAGGTCACCAATAGAAGGCCTATCTACCACTCCCAATCACCATTTGGCACCATTTTTACATATAATTACCCCTCTATATAATATGGTGATAGGAAGGGGCTCCATTTCCCTAGATAGGGAATATCAGAGGGATTAAGACCTATTTGATGTCATATAGGTTCACCTAGCCAAATATTAGGCTCATCTTAACCTTAAATATGGACACCAATACATAGATGGTGATGAGATCTAAATAAATATAGTTGATGATCAAGAGGTGTTTGCTAATATTGAGGCTAAAAATAATAAAGGAAAGTAGGCTCAGCCCAAGTCATCCACCTAGGCTAGCCTTAACTCTTCCATGTCATCCCCAGTGAGGATGTTCAGGTGACTCCCCACAAATTTCAAGGAGGATTATATAGGGAGTCCCAATAGCTTCTCATCCTAGGGTTCCTATTTTTTGGATCTTGACTCCACCTATGCCACTTATTATGGTTTACTTGGCTTGACCTCAAGTAGGTCAATCCTGAGTAACCTAGACTCAAGTGGATCCACTTTAAGTCACTCGACCCCAAGTTTATTAATCACTAAGGTTTAACATCAATAGAATTATAAAGATAATTTTAAAAAAGGACCAATAGTTATCACCTATGTAGATCCATTTCCATATTCCATCCACTCTCTAGTAGCCTATCATGACACCACCTAATTTCCCAATTATATAATAGTTTACTTAGCTGACACCTCCCCTCTTTCCCATTTACCACATCCCAAATTCACCCAAGTACCTTTGGCCCCAACCAAGCATAATGTCCTCACCTCCTCATTTCCATCTACATCATCCATCCCACAAGTAGTTCTCTCCATGTCCCCTTTACTCATTCAATCTTAGGTCTAGATACTTGTGAGTGACATGAACTCAAAAATTCTATATTTATATCTAGTAATAAGTGAACTTGTGTGAACACCTTAATCATCTTGGGCCATTCCAACCATGCCTATAATTAACTATAAAATTCTTTAGTTGGTCCCCATAACCTCTTCCACCCTTGCTTCCTTAATTTTAATAGTTGAAGCTAATCTAGGAAAGAGGACCATAAAGAAATAGAAGGTAACCCATCCTCAGCCTTCTATTCAAGTTCTAATTTATCCCTCTTAGCCTCATTTTTAGGCTCCCACTATTCCTCCTACACCACCTCTAGTTCTTCCACATATCATTCTCAATCCTCCTTTTTACATCATTTTAGATGCCTAGGTATTTATCTTTAACTAGCTAGTTTCCTCTTTTTTATGAATGCCCCTCTTTATAGAGTCATAACCCCACATGGGAACTTGACCTAGATCTAGTGGAAATAACATATGTTTCCTTGTACTTCCATATTCATATTTCCTCTTTACTCCTCATGCCTCCTACACTAATTTCATCTATCGTCCCTTTCACTTCATCCATTTCCCTTCCACCTCAACCTCCACATATCATGACCATGTTCATCACCCCACCAACATGTCCTTCCACAATAGGAATAGTTAGGATGTTGTAGGAACCTAAGATGACTATGAAAGGGGACCCAAATGTGTAGTGGGACTCTAACCACACCATAGGAAACATGCAGAGGATTCTCACCCAGAATTTCATCTAGGAGGGTAACCCTATGGTCTATCAAACTCAAAAATATCTCTTTTCCCTCACCAAAGTGAGTACATCCTCAAGAGAAGATAAATTGTTTGAGGACCTAGTATCGATCCCTTAGGATACACATGATATGTCAAAGAATCTTATGGAGGATATGCAATAACTATTATGAGCATTAGATGTATAAATGAAGAGCTCTTTCTTAGTGGATCTAAATTTAAAATTTGAGTATTCCCTCTTTTAGCTTTTATTAGCTATGGAGAAGGTATTCAAGAATCTAGAAGACAACAAGACATAGCTTTAAAGTACATAAACTTACTTGGAGAGAGTTTCTCTAATATAGAGAAAGTGCAAGATATTAGAAATAACCATGCACACAAGGATGTTCCTAGAGTTAAGGATCATGTCAATTTTGGACTTGAACCTATATAAAACATATTTGAAGATCATGAGAACTATAATTGAAGAATGGTTGAGCTTAGTGCAAATGATAGTGGACCCCTATAAGAATGTATGAAAAATATATTGGCCTACTCTAGGGACTTCAAAATCATAATGTTATTCCACATAGATGGAACTTTTATGGATAAGATCAATTTTAAAGTTTACTTGTGTCACTTTGACTAGGTTATGAGAAGGAAGGTGGCTAGGGACAATAAGGCTATAGCCTAAGCAGATCTCAAACTATCTACACAATCCATTATGAGCATCAATAAAGTTTCAAAGGTTAAAATTTCCATAGAGTCCACACTCAAAGTTTATCAGAGGTTAGTGGCCCCATCATAGGTGATCTTTTATGAGCCACTAATGAATTTGGCCAAGATGAACTAGTAGTTTGACCTAGTAATAGTTGTGCTGGTTGTTAAGGAGGTAGAGTGCAAACATTTGGGAGGTGGTTCATCTACACCCCTTCCACATATTAGTTAAGTGGGACCTAAAATATATTTTGGAGGATATTCTCTTTTTTTTAAAATCAATATAGTTATAACAACCCAAAGTGGTCATCATGGCCTAGGATAGGAATTTCATGCTACTTGGAGGTAAAACCCATCATTATCTATAAGTGCATAATTATATTCCATTTTGAGGGTCAATAATTCTTCATCCAAAAAAACTATTAGAAATGATATAAGATTTTACCTACTTATTTTATCACCCTTTTAGATTATGAATGATTTCCATGATCAATACTTGTTAAACAAACTTGTCTAATCAATGCAATTTTTGGATTTCTACAAAAAATATGGTTTATTTGTTAAAGGTTGTTAATCATTTCTAGTGATTAAATACATGTTAATGATAATAAATTAAAAATAATGCTCTATAACTTAATGAATGTATTGGTTATAGTGTGATTTTTTGTTCTAACTTGGTTATGAACCCTTTTCATTTTGCTTGGAATATTTGTGTTCTATATGTTAATCTACAAATTATGTTTAAAGAATCTAAGAATTATTTATTATAAGATTATCAAATATTGATATGTATCAAAGGGTTTATAAATTGATCATTATCCCTATTTCCTTATACTTCTCCCTAGTGTGTAAAACTAAGTCAGAACCCTTGATGAAATGCTAGCATCCTAGGTTACACCCTAGCTGAGAAGGGGATTGTTCAGGGCATTTTGCTCAAACCTAGTCTAACATGGGAATGAAACTATTATTTGGGTCACTTAATATTGGGTTAGACCTATGGATAATTATGGATTAATTTTGGGTATATCACCTATACTAAACCTAAACTCGCTTCTTACTAGGAAAAGGGGAGAGAGATTAACAATAATCTATGAAAGCATGTAAAAGGGGGTGATGCACTAAATGTGTTTATACTTATACCTACACAAGACACACTATAAGACACATTTAATATTTCATAAGATCACTTCATTCACTCTTTGATCATCCCTCACATAATTATTTCATAGAAAGGCATGAACTAGCTATTGACCTAGTATGGGAGGGTAGTTGTGTACTTACAAACTAACAAACAAACTATATATGCACTTATAATGACCTATGAGAACTACCAAAACACTTCATAAAGATGATAAAACATAGATAGAGGTAATGAAAATATATATTCACTTAACCACATTAATGAACTCATGAAACACACTTTGATTGAGCTTACAAATAGAGGAATTTAGTCTTTTATTGCATCAAATAGGTGTTATAGTACAAACCTTGGTAGAGTCTAGTCATGCCAAAGAGAGGAATACTTTTTAAGGATTAAAATCCTATATTTATAGTACAAAGGGATGAGAAAGATGAGGATAAATGCATAGAAGGATAGAGAAGGGAGCATAATGACCAATATTTCCCATCATTATGGTTATAATTCCATTAGAAAATTTCACAATGCATAAGATTACTTCTATAAGGAATATATAAAAATGATATCAATCCATTTCTAGCCTATATTGATACTCTTTATAGTTACAACAGCTAGATCAAATCATTTGCATTCTCCTTCCAACATTGACGTAGTTATAATAGATAGATCAATATGTTGTGATCTTATTTTGACATGGATTGATACCTATTGGTTCATATTTGGCATGTAATAATGGGTAAAAGGGTCATAATCATTCTCCTAGCTTAAGTGACAAAACCATTGTGTCTGTATCCATGGCTTCACTCTAAATTTTTTGATTTGGTTCAACCTCAATTGTATTTGATCTCCATTTAAAGTCTCAAGGCTTTGAATTTTGATATAGGTCATTGATCTTGATCTAGGTTTATAAACATGTGCCACATAATAGCTCTTATGTCATTCTTAATATTCTTCTTTCAACATCATCTGCCCCTATGCTTGTGACATGTGGTAGCCTTGCATTTATCCCAAGCTCATTGAATTATTAACCTTATGTGTACTATCAATTTATTTTTGTATAACTTAATTTCATACCACTAATTTACCTAGTAGTTAACACATTTATGACACTTCGAAATTTCACATTTATTCTTGTGATTCACTGACCCAGTGACTTTTTTCTCACTGTCAATCTCTTTTGGTATGTTTAAATCACTCTATTAGTCTATTTGTGCCCATTAGCCTTTTTAGTCACTATGCATCACTATATATTTGTATGGGAAACTAAGATATTTCCACTTGTTAATCATGCATTTATCTTGGGTCTACTAACCTTTTGAATTGATTCTCACCATTAGATTTTAAGTGCATAATCAAATGCACTCCGTTAGATCTCTTGAACCCACTAACATCATTGATTGCTCACTTTCCATTAGATATTGACTCAATATTCTATAATTTGGACACTTTTTAGATTTATGTTTAGCCTTAGAAAATTTTAATTTAAATGGCTATTTTATGAGGCTTAAACTTGATGTCTATGTGCATGTTTCACTTTGTAAGTCTAACTTCAAAGGCTTATATATTGAGATAGAAAAATCATCAAGATAAGAAATTTTTAGAGGATGTTATAGGGACAAAATTTTCATGTCCATGCAATTCTTTTGCTTTGATCAACCTCATAAGTGCATATATCAAATGTGCAACCAGACTAATCTATTTATTCCCACATGACATGTCATGATGGTCTAGCTCTTTAGAATCACCAAGTTCACACTATAATATTACTTAAAGTGTTTCAAATTCTTACAATCAATAATTAATATTCATGAAGGCTATTTTTTACTTATAGCATTTGCTCACTCTTCAATCAAGACCCTGCTTAACTTGTTATTATGGATTAGGTAAATTTTGGTATGTAGGCCAAATTTGGCCAACATATTTGGTGACTCAATTGGGAAACATGCCTACTATGCTTGAGAACTTAGACCATTTACATAACTATAGGATTCACTAATAATGATGAATCTAATCCATGACTACAAGAAACCTTTTGACTTACAAAGATAATGAATTCCATCAAAATAGGAAAGGAAAAAAATAAAATAGGGAAGATAACTAAATAAAGAAAAATAAAACAAACTAATGTGCTAGGATAAGACTTGGAGGAAATAGAAAATACACTATGTATAGGAAACTCGACCTTCAATTGCAATGTTTCAAGTGTATCCCATTAACTAGGATAAGAAGCTCTTCACTATCCATCCTTATAAGTTAGAAGGAATTATGGGATTTATAGCTATAGATTATATATGGACAACTATAAAGAGAGTCAAACTTTGTATTACTTCTTGGCTTAGCTCTATCCTCATCCCATTTGAGGACCAAATCTCCTTCTTTCAAACTTCATGAAAAAGGTCCTTTGTCAAAGTCTCTCTTTACTTTTTCTTGATGGATTTTTATGGCTAGCATAGATTGATGTCTTATCTCTTCCAAATATATAATCTTATCATATCTAATCTCCATATTTTCATTCTCTAACAACTCAATTTGATGCATCAATTGTAGGGTAGGAAATTAAATAGAAATAGGAATTCTTGCTTCTTTACCATAAACTATCTTGTAGGGAGAGTTGGCTATTGACCTCTTGTAGGTCATCCTATCATCCCATAGATCTGAATTTAATTTAAGATGTCATGACCTCTGATTATCTTCAATTTTTCTTCTTATGATCTTCAACAGGTTCTTATTAGTGGACTCAACAAGACCATTTCCTTGGGGATAGTATTTTGATGAAGTGATGAGCTAAATCCCATGGTGAACAACCCATAGACCGATCCTAGTCCCCATAAATTCCATAGCATTTTTAGAAATAATATTTGAAGTGAATCTAAACCTTGTATGCATACCTTCATAGAAATCTAGAAGATTGGTCTTATTTACTTCCTTTAATGCCATTATTTTTGTCCATCTAGTGAAGTAATCCACGGTAAGAATTATTCATTTATGAGGTAAGCTTGAAGGGGGGTTAATGATAATAATAAATTACAATCCCCATTGGACAAAGGGATGATCCACTATAATTGGTTAGAGAGGTAAGGCTACAAGTTTCACCTTTTCGACAAACATAGCACATTATCTACATTTCCTAACCCATGCATGATAATCACCAAATAAGCTTGGACAATAATACCCACCTCTCATGATCTTGTGGGATGTGGTCCTTGATGAATAATTCCCTCCACCATGTCCATAATGGAACTCTTCAAGAAGCCTTTCCTTTTGATGTTGTTCAATGCATCTTAACAACATGACATTGATATCTTTTTTGAACAAAACACCATCAATAAGAAGAAATGGGATGGATTATAATCTGAGATATATTCCTTTTTAAGGAGTTAGTTGAGAGGGTTAAATAAAATATTAGAGATATCTTACCAAATCATCATACCAGATAAAAGGTGAAGTATGACCATCTACAACTTCTTCATTAGTTGACATCATAACCACCTCATTGGATTCTTGTAAGTCTTGGCTAGATTCTCACAAATTCATTTTCCTCTAATAATCTTTGTGACTTTGATCTCCACATCATACTACATTACCTTTGTTATCCAACCAAATATTTTCTCACTTATGTCCTTATTCAAAATAAACTCCTTAACACTTGGATGTGTAACCATTAGGTGTATATTATTGTTAGATAGTAAGTATCTAAATTTATTAAGAGACCTTATGATTGAAAGTACATGTTTTTCAATAAATGAGTAACTTGTTTCATATTCTACCAAGCCTTTACTGAATAAGGCTATTGGCTAGTCTAAGGTCTCATGGTTCTAATGTATAAGAGTGCTTGAAATGGTGTCAATGTTAGCATAGGTTTATAGAATGAAGTCCTTTTAGAAATTTGGGTTTATGAGCGTAGGAGAACTAGCCATGAATTTATTAGTTTCCTAAAATCTCCTTACTCCTTTGGACTAGCTAAATCTTTGATCCTTATTTAGCATGGTTGTATGCGGCTTAGTTAAAGTGGAAAAATTTGAGCTATATCTTCTAATAAAATTGATCTCCCCTAGGAAAATTTGCAAATCTCTTTTGTGCTTAGTCAAGTAAAGTGAAATAATTGAAGCTATTATTTTAGGATCTATGCTTAAACCATACTTTGAAACTATATGTCCAAGGATATTACCTTCATGAATTGAGAAGACACATTTTTAGGGATTTATGGATACCCCAAATTATATATACCTTTCAAACATTTGGTCAAGGTGAACCATGTGCTCACTTTCATTCTTTGAAAACACTATTATATTATCCAAATAAAATATCATAGACTTGTTAATAAGGCCCTAGAATTCTATATTCATGGCTCTCTAAATTTTTTCCCTAGAATTAGATAAACTAAAGGGCATATTTATATATGCAAATATCCCCCACTTTTTGGTGAAGGTTGTCTTGAATTGGTCCTCCTTCTTAACCAAAGTCTAATTGTAACCACTATAGCCATCTAAAAAGGACAAAATTTTTGAACCTGCAACCAACTCTAAAATTTGTTACATATATTACATGGATAGTGGTATTTAAGGGAAGCTTTATTCAAGTCATAAAATTTAACATAGTTTAATTTCACCATTATTTTTCCATACTCGAACAAGGTTTGCCACCCTAGTTGAGTGCTTGATTGGAATATAATAATTAACTCAATGAGCCTAAGAATCTCAACTCTCATCAGAGTCTTAATCTTAGGATTAAGAGGCATTTGTCTTTGTTTTATTATTTTAGTTTCATTTTCTAGCTCAATGGTGTGTTGAGCTAGACTTGGGTCAAATCCCTTGAGATCACTATATTGCCTTGTAAATACATCAACAAAACATGCACATAACTCATTGAAATCTTCCTTTTTTGAATAAGTACATACCTTACCTAGATTTAAGTTTTTACTAGGTGAAACTTCCATATTGGCATAATGTTCTTCCTTTGTTGACAAAGATGACTTTTCCTTCCTCAACTCATCATCACCACTGAATATGTTGTCAAGTGTGACCAATCCCTTAGGTGACTTCTTTATTTCTAGTTGCACAATATAATCACCATACTACTGTAAGTACTTTAACTAATTTATTGAGAAAAACTCAACCTCTTCTTGAAATAATCTATCTGATTATCATCTTTAAACACTTTTCAATTATAATTATTATCTGGAATAAAAGGCCTTATAACCACCTTAATGTTTGTTCTCATCTCTTGGTATTGCCCAAATTTGAATGGATTGAAAATATTTAAGTCCCATATTATATGCTTGTAATATTTTAAGTAATAGATTTTCGCATACATTAAGACCTCTTACTTGGTGAAATATGAGTTCCCTATCACCAAACACTTGTAAGGTGTTAATTTTCATCTTCCTAGCCCATTGTAAACCATGAACTAGTGCTTCATACTCTACAACATTTTTTGAACAACCAAATTAAATATTAATAGATGAGAAGTACCTTTAATTTATTGAAAAAATGAACATCATTCCAACCCTAGTACCATGCTTATTCCTTGATCTATCAAAGAATAATTAATATAGACTATCACTAGACTCATCATCATTCATCAAGGATGGAATTGGTTAATATTTCTCATGGAGTTAGTAGACACCGATTCCTTATTCTTAAATTATATTTTAAAGATCATATGGATGTGAGATAGAGGCCCAATCATCAAGTAGTAGAACTAAAATCCCATCTAAAGGTGATTTAGTTTCCTCTATGCTAGTTTATAGCACCTCATCTGAGATAACATAATTAGTATTTACAACACTTGGCATGTATGGATACAAATGGAAATGTGTAATGGGTTCATAATGTATTGCTACCTTAGTGACATACCTAGTATTAAACATAAAATATGTCCAATTAGTTGATAAATATCCTTTAATATTTAAGTTCAAGTCCCTTGAAAGACATATGGCAAAATAGGGAGGCAAGTCTACCATAACTACATCCTACTAAATGGTGACATTAGGACAAGCATGTAGTGTCAAATTCAGATATTTAAGGATGCCTAATATATTTTTTGGTGAACCATAAAATTTCAATACTCCTTTAACATTTGGTTCATAGACAAAACCAAGCTTATCTATAATTACTTAGACATGATAGAGTTACTAGATCCATTTTTCACCATACATGTATGAACTAAATAGTATCAACTATCAAAGAGAGGGATAAGGGAGGAGTTTTAATTGAATTTACCATAGATTTATCCCACTTACCATCTTATGTATTGGTTTTACTTGATGTTTCATTTGCTGGTTTGAATTACTCAAGATAACTCCTTTCTCAACTGGTTTTGGAGATAATCTAAGAGATAAAATCTCTTGAATGAGCATGTATTTTTGTCCTAGGATAGCAAGGGAATCCTAAATTATAATTATAACAATATACTTCTTCATCTATTCCACTATGCCAAATGAAGCTACACTAACCTTTGGCTGCACCTTTTGAACCACTAGTTGTTCATGAACTAGAGGTATTTGAAGGACCTCCCCAGCCTCTACATTTTGAATTTTTTGTGTTACAGGTGCAGCAAGTTGATATTTGGTACTCTTGGGAAAAAAATTATGAGTAATTGAAGCATTAGTCACATCTTCAACCTCATCAATGGCTCTTTCTTCAGCTCTAGTTATAGTTGTAACTTGACCACTTATGTTGCTAGTCTCACCACCATGATTGAAAACAACATAATCATCCATTTACCAATTTTCATTGATGGAATTAGGCTTCCATTTAAATTTTTAATCCTCTCCTTGGGGTACCAAAGTTTTCTCTTGATACCGATCTACTTGAAGAGTAAAATTTTCTTGTGTTATTTAAGGCATAGTAATGTTCTGTGATATCAAGGCTTGTTTTTGAGCATCACTGACATTAGAGGGATGCCAAATTAAGTCATCCATAAAATTATTTTGAGGTGGTGTGGGAAAAACAATTTTTTTATGTGGAATGTGTATTACGATCAAGATATGCATATGTCTTAGTTAGAACTATGATTCCCTATACTTGGTAGGGTGGTCTATTTTCTCTAAATCCTTGATAAGGAGGCCTTTGATATCTAAAGGGATGATAAGTTGTATAATTTTATTGTTGATAGGTCCTATTAGTCTGATAATATTACCTCTTGAGTCATACTAATTCATTTCCAAAATATTAAAGCAAACATTTTAGCTCACCAAGCTCATTGGATTGACTAAAAGGGGCTACAACTTGAGATTGAGGAGGTGGAATAGGGGATAATGATGGAAAATAAGGAACTTGAGGGGGTGGAATAGATTGAAGCTCTAGGAATATAATCATTGGTTTCCTTGAAATAAGCTTACCATCTTGTATCAAATTATTTTTTTCTATTATTACAACCTCATAAACATTTGGTAGGGTATTACCACCCATAGACTGTATCATCACACTAATATCAAAATTAAGGGATCCTAAATAATAAAATAAGGAATATTAAAGGGATGGTATAATCACTAAAATAATCCTTGTACATGTCTTTTAAAATCTGAGGTTGAAATTAGACATGAACTCATGAGGAGTTCTCTTTATGTTAGTCAGTTGTTCAACTAATGATAGGTGATCAGTTTTATCTTCAAACTGCTTGCTACACCTAAATCATCCTAGGTAGTACTGGAATTAAAAGGAATATTTCTATACCACTACAATGCTTTTCCTTTAAAGGAAGTAATAAGAAATATGATAGCCACATTATCTTAAACAATATTGTGAATAGAGCAAAGGTTGACAACATCCTAGATGTGTTGAATATCAATTGTTTGACCTTCTCCTAAGAATAATATGATACTATTAATGGTAGAAACATAATTTCATCAAAATAGGCCAAATTTAGTGGAATACCTCTATTTAATAGGATGAACACTTGATTCCTAATGGCTATTGGGTAGTGGGGATTACACTACTTAAGACAATAGGATGATCAGGAGAAGAAACTTGATTTTGAGGATAGGATTTTGTACTATTAAATCTCACTCTCTTATATGAAATAAAAGGTATCTCAATGAATTCAAGGGGAATACCTTTACTAGCTAGCCTTGTAATAACCTTTATAATGAGAATGTTGTCTAGATAGTGCTATGACATATGCAACATTAAATATCTTTATCTTCTGATTATGGTGGATTTCTCCCTTTAATACAAATACTTCTTCTCAACTAAAAAATTCAGATATGCTAAGGAGAATAGGTCCCATAGAGTTTTCCATATTTATTGGTATCCTAAGTTGCACCAAAGTTGAGAAGGGGATTGTTCAGGTCCTTTTACTCAAACCTATTGCAACATGGGAATGGTTGTAGGCTATGGGTCACCTAATATTGGGTCAGACCTCTAGAGAAGGATAGCTTCCTTTTAGTTATGTGACCTATACTAAACCTAAACTAGCTTCTTTCTAGGAAAAGGGGAGAGAAATTAACAATAATCTATGAAAGTATGTAAACTAGGGATGATGAACTAAATGTTTTGATCTTTATACTTACATAAGACATATTATAAGACACATTAAAGACTATATAATATCACTTCACTCACTCTTTGATCATTCCTCACATAAGCATTTCACAGAAAGGCATAGACTAGCTATTGACCTCACATGGGAGGGCAGTTCTCCACTTACAAACTAGCCAATAGACTATATATGCACTTAGAATGACCTTTGACAACTACCAAAACACTTCATGAAGGTGAGAAAACTTATAAAAATTCAAGGAAAACATATATTCACTTAACCACATTAATGAACGCATGAAACACACTTCAATTCAATTTACAAATGGAGGAATTTAGTTTTTTATTACATCAAATAGGTGTTACAATATAGATATTGGTAGAGTCTAGTCATGCCAATGAGAGGGATCCATTTCAAGGCTTAAAATCATATATTTATATCAAAAAGGGATGAGAGAGACAGGGATCAATACATAAAAGGATGGAGAAGGGATCATAATAACCAATATTTACAATTATTTTCATGTTGATGCCATTAGAAAAGATCACAATGCCTAAGATTATTTTTGAAAGGTGGCCATAACAATCCAATGCCTTTCACTCTATTTCTATCTTTTATTGATGCTCCTTATGGTTATAATGACCATATCAAATCATTTTCAATCTCCTTCTAGTGTTGATGTAGTTATAATATTTTGATCAATCTATTGTGATCTTATTCTGGCATGGATTGATCCCTACTAGTTCATATTTGGTGTGTAAGAATGGAGAAAAAGGTCATAATTATGCTGTTAGCTTTGGTGATGAACCCATTGAAACTGATGTGTCTACCTTTGTGGCATCCATCTAAAATATTTTACCTTGTTCACCCTTGACCATATTTGATCTCCATTTAAATTCTCAAGGCCTTAACTTTTGATATCAACCATTGACCTTGATCTGGGTTTATAATAATGTGCCATTTGGTAGCTCTTTATTCATTCTTAGGATTCTATTGTTATATTCATCTACCCATACACTTTCACCACATAGTGGTATCAAATTCATCCTAAACTCATTAACTTCTTGACCTTATGTACACTATCAATCTCCCATTTTATGGCTTAAATGCATACTATTTATTTACTTGGAAGTTACTGTAGTCATGACACTTGGAAATTGTGCATTTGTTCTTAAGATTCACTAAAAAACTAACTTATCACTCACTATAAATTTTATTTGGTACAATTAAATGCACTCCATTGATCCATTTGGGCCCACCAGCCTTGTCAGTTACCACATGTCATTAGATCTTCATATGGGCACCTAATATTTTACCACTTGTTAGTCATGTGTTCATATTGGGGCTCCTAACCTTTTGACTTGATTTTCACGATTAGATCTTAGGTACATGATAAAATGTACTCTATTACATCTTCTATACCCACTGACATAATTGATCACCCACTCACCATCAAATCTTGAATCAAATTTCCATGATTTAGACACTTGTCAATTTTATGCTCAATCTTGGAATATTTAAATTTAAATAGCTATTTTATGAGGCTTAAACTTGACATTTGCACATCTACACGCACATTTCACTCTTCATGTCTAACTTTAAAGGCTTATATATTGAGATAAATAACTCATCAAGATACAAAATTTATAGATGATGTTTATGGGGCCACAATAATCGTGTCCATGTAATTCTTTAGCTCCAGTAAACCTCCCAAGTGCATATATCAAATGTGAAACAATAATGATCTA
This sequence comes from Torreya grandis, assembly GCA_037957365.1. Lineage (NCBI taxonomy): Eukaryota > Viridiplantae > Streptophyta > Pinopsida > Cupressales > Taxaceae > Torreya > Torreya grandis. The sequence goes on along the minus strand of JARHVA010000837.1, from coordinate 4,322,014 downwards.
ATCATTATTGCATGATGTGTCAAGATGGTTTTTATCTTTAAAATCACCAAGTTCACACTTTAAGCTTGCTTAAAGTGTTTCAAAACATTTCAATTGATAAGTGATATGTATGAAGGTTATTTTCTCCTTGTGGTATTAAATCACTCTTCAATCAAGACCCTGCTCAGCTTCTTATTTTAGATTAGGAAAATTTTGGTATGTAGACCAAATTTGGCCACCATAAAACACAACACATAGTGATAGTGGTATAATTGTGGTAGGGTACATAACTTAGTTCTTAAATAATTAACACTTCTTAGGCTTAGAAATAATCTTTCCTAACCTACCTTACCCTCCTTTTATGTTTATTTTATAACCTAAACATTTTCTCCTCCTTTATAAATATATGAGGTGTGACTCAATAGTAAATGATAAGTAGAATCTCATTAAATCAACAACTAATTTAGATTGAAATCATACACATATTGAACCTATGATGGTAATTCTCATCAATCTTTGAGTATAAAATGTTAACCTACTTAGTCCTTAAACTGAACTTACATCATTCCTAAAATTAATGAGTGGATATTTTATCCATTATATTGTCTCTCACTTTATTCTTCAAAACACTCAATCCCATGAGTTCCTTTGGAAGAAGAAAGGATCTTAGGGCCAAAAAAATATGGATGCTACAAGAAGGTCTAATATATTTCTAAAATTTTATTGATAATCTATTGGTTTTATGTTGGTTTCTTACTAATGGTAATTTTTTAACTATTGTTTATCTATAAGGTACCATGCATCCTATTACATCTATCACAAAATATAGGTCCCAGTGTGACATGCTATTTATTTCAAATTTATAGTTTAATATGAGGCCTAAAATTGGTAGATATAAGCCTGGACCAATAGTTTATTACAATATTTAATCTTCTTAGTCTCCCTAAAATAAACCATCCCTAATGGATCTCCAAGTACCCTAGTTAGTTGGGTCTTCTATAAACATTTCTAGAGTTGTCCATGACTTATCTAGGAATCCAAAAAGATATATTCCCAATTTCACCACCATTGTAAGATAAATGGATGAAGATCATGTGACCTCATATAAAACTACCCTAAGACTTCTCAATGTGGATCATGAAGCTATAGGATGCATTATTTTACCCTTTACTTTGATAGACTCAGCCTATGACTAGTTCCTTAACCTCCTTGAAAACTAAATCACAAGTTGGGACTCATTTAATAATTATTTATTTTCCCAAATTAGGCAAGTTATTAACCTTAATATCCTCTATCATTAATTTACTTACATTAAATGGAAACCCAGTAAACTCATATAAAATTTCAATGCCAATTTAAATAAAATGTATTGTTATATCACAATGCTTTACCACCTTAATGTTTGACTAGTGCTTCAAATATACAAGAAAACCTTGTATCCTTAGATGGATATGTTATGAAAACTAGACCCTTAGGTAATTAACTTACCCCTAGATTATGTTGAATCCATAAAAGTTGGCAGGCAGTTAAACCCTCAGGATCAAATGATGGATCCCATTCCTAATGTCCTATCACATATTATTGCATTGAATTTTTAACCCAACATAAACCATAATATTCTAATGCTTCAACCACTACCCATAACAAACCATTTTCCTTTGAGTCACACTATACCAAATCAGTACTTGGGCTTTCTTAACCCCATAAACTATTAAATGTATCCTTAATTATAACACAAGGTGATATTAGAAATGGCTAGTAATGACCATAATATATCTTATGAGTCTATTGAAAATGAGTTGAGTGCCATCTGGTGAATGGTTAAAAAACTAAGAAATTACTTCCTTGGTATAAAAAGGTAGATGGGTAACTCAAATACTAAAAATTCAAATAATAAATATACTTACCAAATTAAAAACATAAAATATACTCATCCCCATAATCAACCAGATCCATCTACTAATAGGCTACCTAAAGTTAACATCTATGAGATAGCTCTACCCAACTAGTGTTTAGTACATAACATGACTTCACATGGGGAGTTGGATTATATAGATTTTTTTAGTGCCTTTAATATATTCTAGAGAGAAATGAAGGAGTATGAGATCATTCTAAATTACCCAAAATTATCAAACTCAAGTATACCCCTAACATGGCCATGGTGATGGAAACTATGGATTTTTCTAGCTAGGAATAAAATGGGTCAAATGAGAGTACTGGTGAGGTTCATGCATTCCAATAATTCTAAAGGATCAATTATGTCCTAAGGAACTAAAAACCACAAGAACCCCTCACTAATTCAACTCCCCCAAACAATGGTGTAACACCACCAAATCGTAATGCTAGGAATGACCCTCTACCTCCAAAACCTCATAAATTGAAAGATATCATAGAGTCCCAACCAGTTCAAAATAATGTAGGTTATACAATAGTATAAGACATGAAGAATATTAAGGAAAATATCACCCTTCATGAAATTTCTTAGATCATAGAATAACACAATCTTCTACTAAAATCCCTAACTAAAAATACAACACAACCCACCCAAACTAAGCATAAAATATCCCATACTAACATAATCATCCACAAGAACAAAATTGAGGTCCCTCCTTTCCTCCTGATTGTCATTTTATTTGTAAATAACCTATGTAATTTCTTGGTGAATTGAAAAGCCTCAGTAAACATGATGGCAGTAATTTTTTTTTAGAAGTTAGGGTTAGTCCCTATTAAATTAGACAAGGTGGTGGTTCAAATAGATAAGTCATAGATCAAAGTAATGGATGAACTTATGAATGTCCACATATAACTAGAATTTGATCCTAGGATTCAATATTTCATAGATTTCTAAGTGGTAGAGATTATCTAAGCCTATGGCATGGTCCTCAATAAGGACTAGTTTAAAAATTTAAATAGGTACATGGCCACAAAATTATCTCATATTTGGTTACCCTAGAATGGGGTATCCAATCAAATTCAAGTAAACAGAGAACCCCACATGAAACACATGATAACTGAGTATGATGTAGCCAATGAGAAATTAAACATAATATCCTTAGACTTAGGGATTTATACACTAAAAACAAGACCTACTAAAGACAACTTTAATAATGAGCCAGAATTACTAAGCCTATGGCCCCTCTACATCAATGGGGCTCATTCCAAATAAAGTAGTGGGGCTAATTTTTTACTAGTAAACCCATGAGAAGAGATATACCTAGCTTCATATAGGTTGTATTTCCCTTGCACAGACAATCTAGTGGAGTATGAAGGTGTTAATACTAGGTTTGAAATTTGATTTAAATCATAAAGCAAAGGAACTAATGGTATTTAATGACTTTGATCTAGTGGTCAACAAGGTTTATATTGAACTTTAGTATACATTATCTTACCTTATCAAGTATAAACATAGGTTTTAAGACTTCATTGAGATGTTTAGTGTATTCAATGTCATCCCTATCCATAGGGAGGAAAACCAAGTTATTGATTCATTGGCATCCATAAAAGATACCATAACTCCTATATATTACATTGAGTTACAATAATTATCTATGGAATTATTCTTTTTCCCATCCATCCTAGATAATGTGATGAATTTCTAGGTCTTTGAGGATGATCAAAATATTATCCAATTCATTAATAATGCTAGGATATTTGAGGTTTAAGTAGTTAATAAAGTATAAAAAGAAAACACTAGAACTAAAATTGATAAGGATGGGATCCTAAACATTCATGGGAATATAATCTCAAAAGGGATGATTACCTTTGAAACATAACTTGACACCTTAAACCCTACACCCCAAATAAATAAACCCAATTTTGAGAACTAGAATTATCGAATCATTAACATTAGCTCCATGAAAAAGCCTCAAATCATTAATATGTGTCCTAATTGCATAAAACTTGAACCTAATCATCTATAAAGGTTGATATTAACATATAAGTATGTAATTACTAGGGCCTATGGAGACCTCAAAGTCTTTGATGTGAGGGTGATTACTCACATCATTCCTATCAAACCAAATCAAAAACCATTTAGGTAGAGATAGAGACCTATGAAACCAATCATAGAACCTTTTATACAAAAAGAGGTTCATAATTTACTCTCTAATGTGATAATCATCTTGGGTTATCACTCTACCTTGCTATCTAATATAGTAACTATGTAAAATAAGAATGAGGAAATCTATTTGTTCATATACTTTTGAAACCTAAACTAAACTTTAGACAAATATAATTATCCAACACATTCCCTTGGTAAAGTGATATAAATGGTGAGTGGATCACAAATAATGTGGTTATTTGATATATTCTCAAGATATAACTGGTTCTTATCCAAATTAAAAGACCGAGTAAAAATTGCATTCACCACCAAATGGGGTACATTCACCTACACATGAATGCCATTTGGGTTGATCAATAGTATAAAAACATTTTATAGGGTGATTAATTTTGATTTTGAAGGTTTAATTATAAATTTAAAAATAATTTATATGGATGAATTGATTATATTTTCAAAATATAGATCAAATCACATACACCACTTATATAAGGTTTTGAAAAGGTGTAGGAGGTATGGTATTTTTATAAACCCAAAGAAGAGTTGTTTTAATGTCATCAAAGGTAATATTCTTGGTCATATCATCACACATGAAGGTCTTATATTAAGGTAAAAATAGGTTTTGAAGGGGCCCCAAAACCCTTTAACACGAACAAAAAGATTAAAGCATTACCATGCTCTAGAAAAAGCCATCCTTAAATCTACTAAAAAGTAGTAATAGAAACAGGTTATACAAAGATAACCTCATAAAACCATTAAACAAACAACCCCCTAAAATCCCGCAAGATGCTCTAGTTATCTATTTTTAGGGGTAAAATCCAGAATAGTTGCCTGTCTGCCATCGGCAATATTCTGAAAACTTTTTAGCTCTCTAATTTTCCTTATGGGTCTTCTTTCGGGTTTGTTAGGAGAGCCAATATCCGGTTTCATCTTACAATGTTGTTCATCTCTTTTTCTGAGTGTATCCCTAGCAATAACAAGCAGTTTCACCTTAGTTTTCTGGTCTTTTTTACTGCTTCTTGTTTCTACTCCCTTGGTATTTGTGTTTTTTCCATCCCTTTTTCTTTGGTTCTCCTGAAGCTCCTCCAAAGGGATAACAATATTAGCCTCCCTAGACTGAGAAAGGAGAGCATCTCCCTCTTCTGAATTGTTTACATCTTCAGCCAAGATTTCTCCTTCTTCTAATACACTGTTGTCATCAACATCTCCCCTTTGCTCTTCTATCCTTTGTTTGCAAGTGATTTGTCCTGATGAATCCATCAATTCTTCTATTCTTTGTTCAGGATTAATGATATTTGTTTGCTGTCCATCTCCTTTTATTTTTGAATTTTCATTCTCAACAGAAAACTCCTTATACGCCTCAGTTTGTGGCTCTTGGGGTTCTTCACAAGAAGGCTCTAAATACACCTCTTCATCTAAATCTTTAGGATCTGCACTATTCTTTTGTTCTTGTCTATGATCTTCCTTTAGTTTCCATTCTTCCTTATACTAAATTTTTCTCCCTTCCAATACACCTCTCTGAAGATTTTTGCTTTTAAACGGACAGTTTTTAACGAAGTGCCCCTGTTTATTACAAGCGTAGCAAGAATTAGGCAAATCTTCAAAGAGAATCCCTTGAGTTTTTTTGCCCAGTTTAGATATTATTTCCACTTTTTCAGGGATGTGATTCAAATCTGCCACTTTGACATAAAGTCTAGCACTTAGAAGTTTGGATCTAGAAGCCGTAGCTTTATCCACTACCACAAGTTCACCAAAAGAACTGGCAATACCTTTAAAGATTTCCTCATGCCAAAACTCTAAAGGGAGTCCAAGAAGTCTTACCCAAATGGGAGTGGTTAAGAAAAAAGAGTCAGATAGATCCATATTGGGCTCCCATTTTTTGATTGTCAAAGAACATTTACCGAAAGACCATGGTCCTCCACCCAGAACCATATTCATGTCTTCCTTACAATTGAAAATAAATGAGAAAAATCCATTCATCATTGGTGCCATTTCTATTTCTCCTTTAATTGCCCATTTCCTTTTGACCATTTTTTTAAGAGTTTCCAGATCTAGTCTAGCTCCTAAAAATTTGCCCACTAGGGTAAAATCCATGGAAGACATAGAGAAATCTATTAAAGGGTCTGGAATGAAAACTTGAAACTCACCTTTCTCCTAGCAAGATTTTTCAGTAATTGGAGGGAAGATAGATTTTTCATTGGGTTTCTTGCCAAACAGGGATGACCATTTCTTTTGCTCTGCAGTCTCTGCCTTCAACTCTTCTAAAGAATTTTCCTTATTAGACTACCAATTATCTTTCTCCTTTTCATGCTCTTGTCCCAACCTAGCAGGAATAAAATCTAGATGGGAGACACAGATCCCACTAAAAGGATTAGAAACACTCGAAATTTTTCCATTTTTTCCAGAAGCGGCACATTCTGCCCCCAAATTTTTTTCAGCACCTCCTGCTGTCCCTCCAGGATCTATACCTGCTGCCTGGTTATCCACAAGCAACTTTCCTCTTTCCTTTAGTGCTACACTCTCCACCTCTTTTCGGGTGCCTTCTATCTTCTGCCCAGAAAATTCAAATTTTGGGCGCATTTCCTGCGCGCCCAGCGCATCCCGCCTATACATCCCGCCTACCTTTCTAGCAGTTGACCTCTATCACACATGAAGGTTTTATATCAATATAGAAATATTTGATGTGATTTATAGGTTACCTCTACCTAATAACAAGAAATAATTAAAATATTTCTTTAGGAAAATTAACTTTGTTCACAAGTTCATTTCTAGATCTACCAAACTTGTAAAACCTTTGAATGTTATGTTGAAATACAATGAAAAATTGGAGTGGAATGATAAATCAAAGAAGTATTTTCAAGATATTAAATAATCTATTAAATGGGCCACAGTGCTGATTAATCTAGACTATATATAATATTTTTAGATTTAACCTTTTTATTTTGAACACACCATCACTAATTACCTCATGCAGAGATTGTATGGAGAATAAAATCATATTGATTTTATGATAACCAATATCAATGTTGAATAACTAAATTATTCCACTCTTGACAAACATGCTTATACATTGGTGAAGGATATGAATAAATTCTAACACTACATCCTCAGAAATTAAGTTGCATGTAATTATCCATGACCTAGCCATCAAGAAAATATTGAGACAAAATGGATTGGGAGAACAAAAAGGTATATGGATTTAAAACCTACAAGAATATGATTTGGAAATCAAACCTACCAAGTTGGTCAAAGGACAGGGCCTTACTCAACTGATAAAATATATAAATTTGAGGATCATTGTGTATTAATTAGACTAGGAAATAATAATACAATAGGATTTGTGTGACCAAATCATACATTACCCTCTATGGTAACACACCTCCTAGTCTCAACCAAACATATAATAGGGCCCTCATAGTGAAGGCTACATAATACTATTAGAGGTACAATCACTGAGAGGGGGTGAATCAATGAAGCAAGATATTTCAAACTTCAATTTTAATTATTTCAATATTTTGATAAAATACCACAATAATTCATAAATCATAAAATTTATTCATAACAATTAATAAGAGAGATAATGGGAGATCATACATACAACACATTAGTTCTATGGGAAACCTTCATGGGGAATAAAACCCACTCTCAAGCCAACAAACACATGGAATACTTGTCCTATAAGATGATCATAAACATGAGACCTTTTAGTGAAGTTCCCACTTCATAAGGAACACCCACCCCTAAGTATAAACAAGAACCCACTTTTTCTAGATGTTTAGCACCTATACAAAACCTATGAAGTCAACAAATCTATAACTTTGATTGTTTTTCAATTTGATTGGAGAAACAATGTATAACACCTATATTTCAACTCATCACAAACACTCAAACTTTATCATACAAGTAATACATCCAAACACCCCTTTTCTATCATTCCAGGCTTCTTCACTCATCCTCAATTTTCTTTTTACTTTAGTCCAGCCAATGATAATACTTTTTTTGATCTCTTTCCTTCATCTATATCTTCTGCTCTCTCAATAGACACATATAAGTCTATAAACAATTTCCTTGGTCTCCAATATTTATAGTCTTCATGAATATCAACTTATAGGTTGTCCATAATAATTTCTTTTACCCTTAATACTTATATCATGTTATAAAAATAACTTAATACCATCCTCATAGGTCACACTTAAGTAGATACACCTTTTAATTAGGCCTTAGTAGCCCTTATAGGTCTCATGAAGACTTATTACCCCTTTATCACTTCATAAAGAAAAAAATAACACAATATCACTTTAAAATACATGGATCCACTCCATCTGAACTCTATGACATCTTTAGGTGATTACTCCCACCAAAACACTCTTCTATGAAATAAAAAATTACTTAAAAAATATTTTGTACACAATAACACCATGAATGAAAAAATAGATAAATTTAAGTTCAATATCTATCTATAAAGATAGTCAAACATTATAACCAATGTTTCTAGATGTGCCATGAATTCCTCTTCAACTTTTATATTAATAAAAATATGAAATTTGTCCTGGATCAAAAGATATAGCTCAAAAACTACAGACTAGTTTTCCTTCGTTAATTTGAAAATTTAGATTCCAACGGTCACTATGAAAATTATAAACATTAGACACTTTGACCTCATCTTGTGCTCCCTAGAAAATTTGAACAAATACACACCATCGATCTCCTTGAGATCAGCTTGGTCTTTACCTTGTAATGATCACTATTGATATTTGATTTGAGATTCTACAATCATGCCACTTGGTAGATCTATGTGACTTATGATCACATTGACTATTTAACTTGATCTACACTATCAATATACATTTTTATAAACACCCATATAACATTGATATTCTATCAAAGCTTTCAAGATTATGACACATGGCACCCTCACATGCCTTATAAGTATCTTTTGACATATTGACTAAATATGCACCATTGGATCAATAATGAAAATATCATGCACTCCATTAGATCATTATCTAATAATATTAATTTCTCATCTTTAGATTTTTTATCTAATTAAATGCTCACTGTAGATCTTTGATATCACAAAATTGGCTAAGTATGGGAACTTTGTGAATTCAGTCTGAGAAACCAACTTTTCACCTTAATAACTTTTTCTATGCTCTATGTCCAGACCTAAAATTTTAGCCACATGATCATCTCTCATAGGGTAATCCATCCATGTATCAAAATTCTCCTAAAACCTTCACATATGTGAAATATGATTTCATCAAACTATTTACTCAATCTTATCTATCAAGATGACTACTTGAACTTATATCTTCATACGATTATTTTGATGAATTAATTTCACTTATATAAACAATATAAGCACTCATAACACCCCATAGGGTCTCTAAAACATGTCCATACCATCAAAAATATCAACCAATTACCTATCCAAGTCAAACATTGAATAACTATGTAAGAACACTGAAGCACACTTTGTCATTGTCATTATAACATACATGACACCTCATCAACATCCTTGGTCACATTGGAGACATCATTAATAAACATCCAAAATTATTTCCATTTGTCATTGATGTCAAACACTAATACAAAGCTTATGCTAAGACTCTGTCTCTCTTTTTAAGTACTTTCTCCCCCTTTGACATAATGACAAAGTGTGCTCATCTTATGATCTTGAGGACCTAAAAAGACTTCAAAAACCAACAATAGGGAAGGAACACCTCTAATAGATGATAAAAACTCCCCCTAACACTATGCTTACCTCTTCTTGCCTTGAGCTTCTTAAACAAGCTTCAAAATTATAGACTTCTTTGATCATACTCTATTTTATGAAGATAAAACATATAAGAGCAACAAAAATTGCTTTATCTCACCTTGACAGCATTAAGAGAGACTCCTCCTTAAATAATGCACATTCATTCAAGCCTCTAAAACTATCTGAGTTAGCCCCCCTCTAACTCCACACTCCACCTAAAGCATTTTACTATAGACTACTCAAGCAAGGTCATGAACCAGTTGCTTTTCCTCAACCAAGAATATTAGTTTGATTTGTAGACAAGAATATGACTCCAAATCTTTTTCTTAAATACTCAAAAAAAAAATTGGTTAATGGTTTGGTCATAATATCTATAATTTATTCTTTTGTAGGCACATATTCTATCTTAACATATTGATTGCTCATTTGTTCTGTCAAGAAATGATATCTAATAGGAATGTGTTTAGTTTTTGAGTGCATTACATAATTCTTTGAGATATTAATTGAACTATTATTGTCATAGTATATGGGATAATCTTATTTTTTCCTTACCTTATAGTCTTCTAGGGTTTATTTCATCCAAATATCTTGAGTGTAATATGAGGTGATAACTATATACTTAACTTCTATAGTGGATAGGGGTATTGAGGCTTACTTATTGCTTAGACAAGATACCAAGAATTCACCCAAGAAGAAAACATCACCACTGGTACTTATCCTATCATCTACACAACCAACCCAATATGCATTAATGCATGTTTTTAAAGTGAATGATTTACTCCTAAGATACCATAAACCATATTCTATGGTGCCCTTAAGATACCTTAAGATTATTTAGATTGATTTTAAGTGAGATTATATAGGATCATCTTGAAACCTACAAAAATGTCCTACTTCTTGCATGATGTCAAGTCCAAAGGTAGAGGAATACAAATGACTTCTAATCATGGATCTATGTGATGCTTGATCAACCTTTGGTGAGTCATCTTACTTACTAAGCTTGTAACCTATAATCATTGGTGTACTCATTGGCTTACACTCCATCATATCAAATTTCCTTAGCATATCATTGATTTATTTAGCCTATGAAATGAATATCCCTACATCTAGTTGGTTAGTTTGTAATCCTAAAAAAATGAAAGCTCCCCCAACACAGACATCTCAAATTCAATCTTCATGACATCTACAAATTCTTTACTCATATTGTCATTATAAAAACCAAATATTATGTCATATTTGGTTGTCTAATATGATTTGCCCTCATTATATTAGAACCTTCAGTCCAAGACTAATTATTGACCCTCAAGAACCGATTATCTTTGTTTACGTTAGTCTTCACCTTGTCTTGATTTTCAATCTTTTATTCTTATTTGTAACCAAATCCAGTTCTATCACTAGCATGCTTTTGAATATCTAGAATATTATCTAGATCACTTGATATCATTTCAAATGTCACAAAATACTTCAACTTACCAGATTCCTTTTTTAAATCACCTTTCAATAACTCATTTTCAATCACATACCTTGAACACTCATCTTATTTAGCTTTTAGGCTTGTAGATAGGTTTTCCAATTGATTATTTAGATTATTGACTATAACTTTATGCTCCTTGAATTTTCCATCCATTATATCCTCATACATACTAAATTTATCTACATAATCCTTCATATGTAACTTTAACTTCATGGTATTATTCTTCTCAATATTCAGATCTTCAAGGGTATTCATCAACTTAGTCTCCCAGTCTTCTTTGTCTTCTACAGTAATGTATCACTCCAATTAGACTCCTTTTTCTATGATCAACTTCCTTACTCAGCCATGTAGATAACTTCATCTTCAATAGGACCATCATCTTCATTATCAAACTTAGAATCACTATATTCACTCTCAACTGATGAGCTATAATATTCAATGGTGTAGAAAATCTTCTTGTCATTATGCCTCTTAAATATTTTCTTCCTCTTATCATACCTACATGTCTTCTTTCCTTCATCTTGGTCTTCATCATGTTCTTCATTGTCATACTTATTATGCTTATGAGGGAATTTATTCGAATAATTTCCTATCTCTCCGCAATTGAACCATTTGAAGGATAGTTTACCCTTATACTTAGTTGAACCTATTTTTAATTTCCTTGTAAATAGAGCAATTAGTTCATCTTCATCAAAATAATCATACTTGACTTCCTTACCTTGAGTTATCTTCTTATTTGGATTCATTTATGTCTTGAATGTTGCTTCCTTCTATGGTGGTTTGTCCTTATCAACTTTCATCTCATAGGTAGTAAGGATGCCATGTAGTTCATCCATATTCAACTGAGTGAGATCATGAATTTATTCTAAATTAGAAAATTTTTAATCAAATTAGAGTGTAATAATCTTCAATTCCTTCTTTACTATAGTAGCTTCATCAATCACCTCTCTAATACCTCTGATCATGTTTACTACCTCATCAACCCTTAGAAGATAGGATGCCGTAGTATATTTTTCCTTCATTTTGAGACCTTAAAATTACCTTTGATAGGTCTGTAATTTAGCCAATTTTAACTTTGAGTCTCCTTTATAGATAGTTTGTAATTTGTCCCAAATTTCCTTGGTAGAATTATAATGGATCACTTTGGTGAACTAAACCTTGAATAGACCACAAATGATAGCATTCATAGCTTTATAATTATTCTCACTCAATTTCTTGTCTGTAACACTAGTTGGATGAGTAGTTGGTGTAGTATAACCATCTATGATAGATTTCCAAGTATCAAACCCTAGAGACATGATGTATGTCCTCATCCTTGTACTCCATAAAGCATAATTTAACCCATTAAATAATGGTGATTTATTTGTATAGAAACCCTACTTATGTTGACTTGGCATATTTTACCTTAGATCACCTTCAAGTGGTTAAACTTGTAATGAAGGTCCTACTTTGATACCAATTCTTAGAGGTACAATCACTGAGAGGGGGGTTAAATTAGTGATTAAATATATTTAAAACTTCAATTTTAATTATTTCAAACTCTTAGTCAAAGACCACAAGAATTCATAAAGCATAACATTTATTCATAATAATGAATAATAGATATAATGCAAGATCATACACATAACACATGAATTCTATGGGAAACCGGAATAAAACCCATTCTCAAGCCTATAAACACATGGACTACTTGTTCTATAAGATGATCACAAACATGATACCTTCTAGTGAATCACCCACCCTTAAGTATTAACAAGCATCCACTTGTTATAAATGTTGAGCATCCACATAATACCTATGAGATCAATAGCTCTAAAACTCTGCTTGCATTTCAATATGATTGGAGAAACAATGTATAACACCTCTCTTTCAACTCATCACACACACTCAAACTTTCTCATAAATTAATACATCCAAACACCCCTTTTGGACCACTATATCTTCTTTTCTCATCCTTAATTTGATATGTACTTTAGTCCATCCACTGATCACACTCTCTCTGATCTCTTTCTTTTATCTCTATCTTCTGCTCTCTCAATACACACATATAATTCTAAAAACCATTGCCTTGGTATCCACTCTTTATAGAGTCTTCATGAATATCAACTTCTAGGTTGACCATAATACGTGCCTTAACCCTTAATACTTATATCATGCTAACATATATATCAATACCATCCTCACATGTTGGCCATAGCATCTATGGGTCACATTTAAGTAGTTACACCTTTCAATTAGGCCTTAGTAGCCCTTATAGGTCTCATGGAGACCTATTACCCCTTTAACACTTCATCGAGAAAAAAAAGAACACAATATCACTTTCAAATACATGGGTCCACTCCATATGACCTATATGACATCTTTAGGTGATTACTCCCACCAAAACACTCTTTTGCTAAAGCACAAATGGATTAAACAATATTTTTCCATAGTAACACCATGAATAAAAAAATAAAAAAATTTGAATTTTAATATATTTAAGTATACAAATATTCAAACCTTCTAACTAATGTCTCAAGATGTGTCTTGGATTCCTCTTCAACTTTTATTTTTATACCAACATGAAATTTATCTTGGATCAAAAGATATATCTCAAAAACTAGATTGGTTTTCCTTCATTAATTTGAAAATTCAAATTCCAATGGTCACTATGAAAATGATAAACATTAGACACTTTGACCTCATCTCATGCTCCTTATAAAATTTTAAAAAATACACACCATCGATCTCCTTGGGAGTAGCTTGGTATTTACTTTACAACACTCACCATTAATCTTCAATTTGAGCTTCTCTGATTGTGCCACTTGGTAGCTCTGCATGCCTTCTAATCACATTGACTATTTAAATAGATCTAAACCATTGATATCAATCTATATGAACACTCATGTATCATTGATATTCTATAAAAGGTTATGATATTGTGACACTTGACACCGTCATGTACCTTATGAGTATCCTTTGACATATTGGTTAAATATTCACTATTGGATCACTATTGACAAGATAATGCACTCCATTAGATCATTATCTAGTTAGATTAAATGCTCAATGTTAGATTTGTGATCTATTAAATGCTCACCATATATCTTCAATATCAAAAAATTGGCTAAGTATGGAAACTTAATGAATTTAATTTTAGAATCTAAGTTTTTGCCTTAATAAATTTTTCTATGCTCCATGTCGAGACCTAAAATTTTAACCACGTGATCACTTCTTATAGGGGAATCCATCCATGTATCAAAATTCTCATGAAACCTTCACACATGTGAAATATGATGTTATGAAAGTGCTTACTCACTCTTATCTATCAAGATGACTACTTGAACTTAGATCTTCATATGACTACTCTAATGAATTATTTTCACTTCTATAATTACTCTAATAACTCATAACATGCCATAGGGTCTCCAAAACATGTCCATACCATCAAAAACATTCATTAATTACCCATCCAAGTCAAACACTAAATAACTATACAAGAACATTCAAGCACATTCAAGCACACTTTGTCATTGTCATTCTAACACACATGACACCTCATCAACATCCTTGTTCATTTTGGAGACATTATTTACAAACCTCCAACAAATATATTTTGAATAAGGGAGTTCACTTTATGAAGAATAATGAGGGCATCTATCTTAGTTGCTTATCATAAATGGAATACAAAGATGTAATGGTAAAATTCAATGAGAATTTAGGAGTTTGACACCTTATAGTAAATGCAATAGTAAATAAGATACTCCATGTAGGCTAATACTAGCCTACCCTATTCAAAGATGTCAATGGCCATGTCTAGACCTATGATCAGTGTCAAAACTTCATGAAAAGGGAGACCCATATAGTAATTCCATTATAAATAGTTATATAAATAGCTCCATTTTCTTAATGGGGATTAGATTTAGTAGGAATCATCAACCATAATTCATTATCTAGCCATAATTTTGTGCTTAAGGCTATAGGTTGCTATAAGAGATAAAATGAGGTAGTGATAACAAAGAATAAAACCATTGTTGAAATCATAAAATTCCTAGAGATTAATATAATCACTTGATTTAGAACCCCAGTTTCATTAGTGTGTGATAATGGTCTCATGTTCCAATTTATAGAGTTTACTAAGTGGGTGTATGATAAAGGGTCACCTTGAAATTATCATCTAATTAATACCTATAAGAAAATAGATTAATAGAGTCAACTAACAAAAAACATAATTGATTCCATAAAGAAATTAGTAAAAAAGAAGCCTTGGGAATTATTGAGGTCAACATACCCCTATTTTAGAAAAGTGGGGACCCTTGTGAATATTTTTAACCTTACCTTTGAAATCTTGATATTTTGCTCTTTATTATTATTTTAAGATCATCCATACCTAATGAAACTAGCCCATTTATTCATGGTGTTATTTAAAACTTGCCTAATGTTGCTAATAGTTGATCCTCATGTCTTAAGTTACATGTTTTATGGTAGATCATAGTTGGATTCATGTGATAAAACCTTCTTTCAACAAATGCTAGCCTAGAACTTTGATTCAAATTTTGGTGGGAATAGATTTAATAAGAATATTTTGAATCAACTTTAGACTTAAGCCTAATTTTTATGGTAAGGCTTGGTTGTGTTTTTCAACATGACCAAACCTTAGTCTAAAAATCATGCTTAGTCGCCTTTTATTTAACCCCTTCCATTCCTTATGTTTCTAACATAGTCTAATGTTTATGTTAATAGGCTAATTTATTTTAGCATGGTCCTCATTATTATATGCTTAGCCTAATGTTTTAACCCTAAGGCCCTATTCATATTTTATCAACATGAACAAAACCTTAGTTTTAAAGTTTTAGCCTAAGTTCCTATATTTACCCACATCCTAACATAACCACCTTTCTTCTTTGCAAATCTAACAGACCTCACTTTATCATGAGGAATGATCTAACAAAGTACAGGAACCCTAACAAAATCAAAGCTTTCATCCATCAGACCAATCCCATAAGATCACCAAGATCATGATCAATGATTTGTGCTTAAGTGGGATTGAGGATCAGATGGTGCAAAGTCATCATTAAAAGTTAAGAATACCCTCTTATGAGGTATAACCTTATCCTAAGTTTTACCCTAAAGTTTTGTTGTATTTATTAATACAAAAAAAGCTTAGGATAAAACTTATGCTAAGTTTAAGTAATTGTTTAGATGGTCTATGGTTACTCACACAAAATTAATCCAATGGAGTGAATGTAGCATTGAAAATTCATAAGCTTAGGAAGCCTTATGAAGCCACCATGTGGCATTCTCACATTAAAATCTTGGTAAGAAAGGATCCCATAAATTAAATTAAACCAATGGTGTGCATCATCTCATATTATTATTAATGGTCTACACTTCATCAGAGAGATTAATCCAATGGAGTGCATCAAATCCAAGGTATATAGACTAAAAGGGGATTTATGAGATTAAAATTGAAATTCTTGTGACCATCATTTGACATATATGATGCCATCATTAATTTCTATGAGACCATCAAATTTAATCCCATTAAGCCTAATGATCCACTTTTTTAAATTTCATGTTCTCATGACCATCATTTTATATCCATGATGCCGTCATTGACATCTACAAGACCATGAAATTTAAGCTAACTAATTATTTTCCTTAGAAATAAAGGCATGTTTTAAAACATTTTTAAAATATTATGGCTTGCATTACAGATCAAGGGGACCCCTCTATAGATTTTCAAACACTTAGGATATTTTAACTTCAAATAAAAAAATGATCTTGTGGTTTAAATACATGAATAGATGGACTTAGTCTAAGTATATTTCTTAAGGTCCTAATTATGTTTTTTTAAATCTAATAAACCTTAGGCTAGAGAATTATAATAAATCTTATTTAAAAATGTCCTTGTGACATAAAACTTAGCATAAATGCTTTTAACCTAAGGTTTTATCATGTTTATTAATGCGACAAAACCTTAGGTTAAAACCTAACATTTGGTCCTTGTATTATTTGGCCCCTTTGGACATGTTCTAAGAACTTAACATAAATATTTCAACCTAAAGTATATGTTGTGTTTATTAACACAACATAAACCTTATCCTAAAATATTTAGATTGGGTCCCCTTTTTATGGATTCTAAAAACATAAGATAAAATATTTTATCCTAAAGTTTATAACATGTTTATTAAACATGAAATAAACCTTATCCTAAAGTATTTAAGCCTAAGTCCCTTATTATATCATGATGCTGATTAGATTTCTTGGCCTTTTGAAAGATCAATGACCCATGCTTCATTATGAATATTGATTAGATGGAGAAAAAGACCTAATGAATCTAAGACATTTGATCCATTATACCAATCACATGCATCCATTTAGATTAAGATCAATGTCCTGAACTTACTTAAGAGAGGATGATCAGATGAAGCATAGCTATTAGAGACTTTTCAGTGAGCCTCAAAGGTCCACATGATCAACTTATGGAAAGCATGCATTCATTACATAGAATGCAAAGCCCAAAAGGCCTACAAAGCATCACAACCATAGGGATCACCATATATGACTCTCAAGCCTCATGATCACAATCAACTATCCAAATTGATCCATAAATAAAGATCCAACAATGTGAAATAAAAATTTGGATTTTTAAAAGACAACAACTATCCCTTAAATAATTTAAGAAAACTACCATGAAAGTTTTCAAATGGATGCCACATGGGTGTCATGCAAGCATAAAATGATAAAATTAAAGATTTTGTGTACTTGAAAAGGCAAAGGTAAAAGTCCTATGTCTCAATCAAATCCAATACATGAATGAACCTAAGTCTGAATTGATATTGCCATTAAAGTTTTAGACTATCCCTAAGCATTCATAAAATCCCTAATTCAAGCTCAGATCAATTAAAATCAAACTAAGAGAGTTTAATTGTAATATTAGTAATAATGAATTAACCTAGAGGATATTTATAGTTCATTTGGTAAGTAATTAAAACTTACACATTCATGGAAGCTTACAGACAAGAATAAAGGGATGAAAAAAAGTTATATTTGACCTTAGATAATGAGGGAAGAATCTTTAAGGACATAGACTTGGATACTGTATCTTTGAATAATGGAAATAGGAACTAGTCCAAACTCTTTTGGACCATCAAGGGGATGCAAACATTGACAATAGAAGAATAGAAAAATATAACCATTATATGGAGGTACATTGACTTGGTCTCCATCCATATGTCAAGCCTACACTATGCTACCTCCAAGCCTGAGGTTCTACACTACATTGATGTCCTTGATCCTCTTTCTAAGATTTTAAAATTAAAAATGATTGGATTGTGCATGAGCATAGTTTTATCCCATTCTTTAGCCTTGATCCAAATAATTTAAATTGATGTTCATGAAGACATCAAGCCATGGACATTGGCTTTGATGAAAAAGGAAGAAGAGAGAATATTATTTTCCACAACAAGATCAAGTGGCACTCAAGTGGACAATCCAATAGCCTTGAGTAGCACATGGATGGATATTATCAAGCCTCCTAAGATCATAGAGTCATCAACTAGTTTATAATTCAATCCAAAATAGCAAGATTAGAGAGGGTGACAACCAAGAAGGCCATGGTTAGAGGTGAGGAATTCACCTTTCAAAGAGTTGAACCCTTTGTTTGTCTGACCCCCATTGGAGGTTAGAAACTTGGTGAGCATAATATCCATAAGGATGACATAAAAAGGATAGCTAAGGATCATTCATCTCAGATCAAAGCAAGCATCAGGAGTATGAAGTAGAAGATATGTAAACTGGAGAAAGAAAAGGATAATCTAGAGACACTGGTTATCTTATTAGTCCCTAATGTAATAATAAAGATGTTTGAGGAATCCTTTTTTGACATGTTTGATTCCTTGAAGTAAATAAAGATGAGGTAAGATGCATTGACCCAATAAAGTGAGGTAGTCAAAGGATTAGTGGCCCAGTGGTAGGATGTAGAGGATAAAATAAGAGATCTTATCAACATACTAATTAAGGGTAGGATTCCTGGATTCAAAACCATTATCCTATCCCACTTAAATGTAATGTTGCAAATAGTTGTTGATAAGATCTAAAGTCTATGTTCTTGGTTAGAGAGCTTAGATAGAATCTTGAGGGATGATTAGGAGCTAATATCTAGAGTTAAGAAACTCCTTGGAACCATGTTAGATAACCCCACAAATTTTAGTACCCTAGGCATCATTGATGATGAATAATATAAACACAAAGCCACTTTGGTGATGTAGGAGGTGAAAATCAAAATCCAAGGCCAATCTAGGATTGATAATAGCTGAATCATGGGCATAATATTCACTACTAAGGAAAATATTGTATAATCTAGGAGCATCAAAAATGTTATGGTAAGGAATGATAGGGACTTTAATGACTTGGTTGATGAAGAAGATATTTGTCTCTTGACACTAGCTATTGATTTGGAGCTTATCAAAGAGTAACATTAGAGAGCTATGGAGATTCTACAAGAATAAAAAGTGAGACCTTCAACCTAGGGGGACACTAGTTAATTCATATTCCATTTTGTGTAGATCATTGTAATATATGAACATGGAATATTATTTTGTAAAGGCATATGCTAGTTTGTTAGCATATTTACCTAGAGGCCAATGTAGTTTGGAAAGAGGAGTGTATTCTAGAACTTTAAAAAATGACAATTGTCCTTATCTTTATATATGTGTAATCTTATAACTAACTAATATACAGCCTGAGTCTTCTATAAAAGTCAATATTACCATTTTGTAAAGGGAGGGAGTTTTGAGCCAAAACTTGTATACTTCAGGGCAATTAATATAAGCAAGGAATACTTATAAGTTTATCCAAGTTTGTTTGTATCAATTTTTACCTAGTTTCTCTCTCAATTTCTTGTTCTAAGTCTTGATTTTGAATGTTTTTTTATGTATTCTAAGCATATTTGATATAGGGTTACTAATTTGTGTTGAAGCTAGATTAGTTGAATGTTCTTAGACATTGTTCTAGTAAAGATAGCTTAAATCTAAGAATCTTTAGTATTTGAGATTATAATAGCTTGTTTTGATCAAATATTGGTGTATCTTTCATAGATATATGTTCATTTGAGCTTAGAATTGTAAATTTTAACCATATTTACATAATTAGATACATATTTTAGCTAACTTAGTTAAAATTTGATGCCCTTTATTGTTCTTTACATATATCTTTACAAAATTAGATCAATGTGCAAATCTAAGTCATGTTCCTTGTAAATGTTAGTTTGACACATCATATCTCAAATAGGGTCCAAATTTATCAAGATGGAACTACCAAAAATCTGAACAAGATCACATTTAAAGACAAGAGAGCCTCTACTTGAGTTAGAAGTCCATAGGATAGCTAGACAAGATAAAGATAGATGCAAGTGCTCAAAGTCTTTTCTAGATTTACCACTCCAAGGTACTTCTACATTCAACCTACATCAAGGTATGATTTGGTTGGGGATTTCTCTTATCAATGTACATGGTGCAATCCATGACCTTCCTCTCAATCTTGAAAAGTATTTGCCAACTTTCAGTCCTTGTGGTATTGTAAAAGTAGAAGAGCATGCTAAATCATTTAAGGTTGCATTAATATTCTTAAATTTAACTCATGAGGATGTACAATGTAGTTTTTTACCTTTCACATTTAAATATGATTCATATGAGTGGTTCTTAAACCTTCTTAATGATTGCATCACCACTTGGGATGAATTAAATAACATTTTCATTGACTAGTTTGGTAGAATAATAAGCCCTTGTGTCCTATACTAGTAATTTACCACAATAAAAAAGGATGATAATGAACCTATAAGATATTTTAATTCTAGGTTACAAAATATATAGAGAATAACAATTGACCCTTATAAACTTGATCAAGTATTAGCCTTGGAAATCTATAAAGATGCTCTTTATCTCATAACCTCAGTATTCATCAAAAGGGATGTACGTCTAATGAACACAATAGATTTAGATTATGGTAAGTTTGTGATCGTAAATTAACAAATAAAAATTTAGTGATAGATGGACTACTCTATTCCCAATTTAGCCCACATATGCCTACATAAAATGTTTTTCCTAATAATAACTAGAATGTGCATGCTCTCAACTAGCTCCCAAATCTGAACCAATTACCTCTAAGACATGCTACTCCTAACCAAAATTTGGGGTTATTGAATCACCCTAATAATAATGGATTTAATGCAATTTATCAAAGGACATTTTTACCAACCAATGGTGCTAATAAAAATCAAGTTCATAATTCAAAATCCCCCATAAGTGAAAATGAGTCCATTCAATAAATGGTCTAAAAACTAAGCATTGACTTCCTTTAGTTACAAAAAGAAGTTGGTAATACTAGATAAACTTATAGTAGGAACTTATTTTTCTAAAGGTTCAATAGACCCAATAATAAGTTTAATAATGATAGTTTACACAAAAATAAGAATAATGAACCATATTCTAAAAAGAATACTATGGATATTAATCTTATTGATATTACTTTGCTTGATTATTGTAGATTCCATTATACTGACAAGCATGGTGAGATTGATTGCATTAAATTTTGTAAAGATTTTGAGGCATTTTAAGAAGAATTGGACACTTTTAAGGTAGTGCCTAACAAAGATAATGGTGTAGGCACCTTAAGATCCAATGCTGTCAACTAGACCTTCATGGTGGAAATGTTTGATTTCCCCTTTAAAAAGGATAATGATCTAATGATGTTCTTGAAGAAGTGCATGCCTTCCATTAGTTCTTGAAGAAGACATATCCTCTAAGGAATAGAGAATAGAGGCATCCTTTGACTACTTCTACTCCTCCAAACAACTTTGGTATTCCTCTAGATACCACTTTAAATAATAATCTAGAGCCTCCAAATGGAAGTACTTATAATCCTAGTGCTGATACTTCCAATTCTTTTAATTGGACTAGTTATAATATTATAGAGGATATGAATAAAATCAAAGCTAATATTACCTTACATGAATTGACATAAGTCATAGAGCAAAAGGATCTATTTTTGGAATCCTTGTCCAATAAATCTAGCAAGATGACCAACATTGATAATGCTAATGTAGCTATGTATAAAGCTAAAATAGAGTCCCCACCTTTCTTACTCATAGTTAGAATGTTTGGTAAAAACTTGCATAACTATTTTTTGTATTCTGGTGCCTCCATAAATATTATGCCTGAAGGAATTTATAAATAACTTGATTTCACCCCCATTATGTTCGATAGGTTTGTAACCTAATTTAGATAAGTCTAGGGTTAAGGTGGTTGGGGAATTGTTAAATGCCCACATGCAATTGGCTTCTAATCCAAGGGTCCAACAATTATAGATATCCAAGTGGTAGATATCCCTAATGTATATATGTCCACAAATTATTCGAGCCTATGGATATATTAGAAGGGAGTTCCCAACCAAATTAGAGTTAAAAGGGAGATAAGGATAAAACATATGATTAATGAGTATAATCATGTCAATGAAAGGGTCAACATAATTGATTTTGATTTAGGATTTTTCACTCTAGAAACTACCAAGGTTTGTGATCCTAAAGATTTTAATGTTGTTCTTGGGATATGTAAGTTTAATTTTGATAGGGGTAAGTGTAAATCTAGATTTAGAGTAGGCATTGTTATAATTGACCCTATTGGTAAGAGATACCATGCTTTTTATAGACTCTAGTTTCCTTGCACCAATAACCTTTCAAAATATGAAGCCCTTATCTTAGGTCTACAATTTACCATAAAAAACAAGGTCAAGGAACTATTAGTTTATTGTGACTTAGAACTAGTAGTAAATCAAGTGAGAAGTAAGTATCGGTGTAAACTATCATACCTCAAGAGGTACAAATTTAGAGCCTAGGATCTAGTGGAATATTTTGATGCCTTCAATATTGTTTTTGTCCCTATGGAAAAAAATAAATTTGATTATGAATTTTCCTCTATTGTATCTAATCTCATGCCTAACTAAGATTCACAAAACTTTAGTATTGAACTTGTACCTTGCCCTTCTATCCCAAACAATTTGAATCATCTACAAGTCTTTAGTGATGACCAATAAATCCTAAACTTCATGACTAATTTAGGATCATTTGAATCTTATATCATTGATGAGGCTAATGAGAAAGAGTTTATAAAAGGCATGTTTAATGGAAAATTCATGCATCTAAATGAAAAAAAGATCCCTAAAGGGATGATTGCATTGGAAAGATTGTTTGATCAAGATAAACTAGTCGAAGTTTCTAGGATTACCAAAGTAAGTTATAAGGATTACAATGTAATTTATCTTGGACCTCAACATAAACCTCATATATTTAACATTTGAAAAACCTACATGAGTTTTGAAAATAAGAGAGCCAAAGAACTATTGACAAAATACAAAGATGTCATAGCTTAGTCTTATGATGACTTGAAGATTTTTGATCCAAGAGTCATCACCCATACTATAAATTTAAAACAAATTTGTGAACCCTTTAGGTAGAAAAAAATACCTATGAACCCTATCTTGGAACTCATGATCATCAAAAAATTCAAGAGATTGCTAGATATTAGAATTGTATTTCTCATTAGGCACTCTACCTAGGAGAAAGATTGTTTGATCAAGATAAACTAGTTGAAGTTTCTAAGTTTACCAAAATAAGTGGGAAGGATTACAATGTAATTGATCTTGGACCTCAACATCAACCTCAATTGGTTAACATTGGAAATACCTACATGAGTGTTGAAAATAAGAGAGCCAAAGAACTATTGATAAAATACAAAGATGTAATAGCTTGGTCTTATGATGACTTGAAGATTTTTTATCCAAGAGTCATCACCCATACTATACCTCTCAAATAAATTTGTAAACCCTTTAGGAAAAAAACAAAACCGTATGAACCCTATCTTGGAACTCATGATCTTCAAAGAATTTAAGATATTTCTAGATGATAGAATTGTATTTCACATTAGGCACTCTACCTATATGGCCAATTTGGTGCCAATTAGAAATAAAAATGGTGAAATTAGACTATGTATTTAATTTATAAATTTTAATAAAGCATCTAAAAAGGATAATTATCCTCTTCCCTCTCTTGACCAGGTAATATAAATTATTTTAGGTTCATCCATGATGTCTTTTCTTGATGGTTTTTTAGGATACAATCAGGTGTTGGTTGACAAGGAAGATAGAATGAAAAAAACATTCACAACCAAGTGGGACACCTTCATATACAAGAGGATGCCTTTTGGGTTGATAAAAATAGGAGACACCTTTCAAAGATCCATGGACCATGTATTCCAAGGCATGATAGGTAATTGTATCATAATTTACATGGATGATCTAACTATTCTCTCTAAGAATAAGGAGGACCATTTCATGCATCTAAAATAGGTATTTGAAAGTAAAAAAAGGTATGGGATCTCTTTTAACCCTAAAAAGAGCATTTTTTGTGTTACTAAAGGTAAACTGTTAGGCTATGTTATCACTAAAGATGGAATTTCCATTGATCCTGAAAGAGTGGAATCCATTTCGAAGATAGAGATTCTGAATAGTAAAAAAGAACTAAAATCATTCTCTGGCAAGATAAAATTTATAAAAAAGTTCATTCTTAGATTTACAGAGATTGTTAAATCATTGAGTGATATGCTAAAGAAGGATGTTAAAGTCTCATGGAATGAGGAATCCAAGAAGGCCTTTGAAGACATCAAAAGTGCAATCATCCAAGCTCTAGTATTAATAAGTATGACTTTGCAAAGGATTTTTACCTTTACTATTTCTCCTCTAATCACAATATTGCTATAGTATTAACTCAAAAAATAGAAGGATTTGACCACCCAATTTCCTTCATAAGTACCAATTTGAAAAATGTTGAGTTAAATTACCCTCTAATTAATAAATAAGCCTTTGCATTAGTTAAAGTTGTTAAGAAATTTAGGTACTACTTTCTTAGGAATAAAGTACATGCCATTCTACTATATCTAGCCACTAAGCTAATGATAAGCCAATGTGAACTTGGAAATAAAATATGTAAGTGGATGTTTATCCTCCAAGAATGACAAAGAAATAAAAACTCAAAAACTAGAAGGTGTTAGGGTCTGATTCAATTGATTTCCAATACCATCCCTAAGCTGAGTATTATGTAAGTTGATTAGTAAATCTTCCAACCTAATGAATGGTATGAATCTATTGTTCAATTGATAATTAATGGCATTTTTCCTATAGGGATAACTAGGGAGAAGAGAAGATATTTAAGGCTCAAGACAACTCGTTACCTCATCAAAAATGGAGTCATGTACCAAAAGAACACTAAAGGAGTATATCTGAGATGTGTTTCTAAGGAGGAATCCATTGAGGTAATGAGCTTTTTCCATGAGAATATAGGAATTGGGGATCCATCAAGAAGAATAATAACCCATAATATCCTTAGGTCTAGCTACTATTGACCCACCATCTTCAAACATGCTCATAAGCATGTAAGAGAATGTCATTCATCTTAGATATTCATCACAAACTAACCAAAGGCAATAATCTCTTTGTAACCAATCATGATTAACAAACCCTTTTCCCAATGGGGAATAGACTTTATAGGGTAAATCAAACCCAACTCATGAGAAGGTTAAAGTATGTTTTGATAGATATTGACTATTGCACAAGGTAGACTGAGGCTATAACCACCAAACAATGCAAAATAGAACTGATCAAGTTTTTAAATGAAAACATTTTCACTAGATTTGGGACACCAGTCTCTTTGGTATGTGACAATGGGTTAGCATTCATAAACATAGAGATGATAGAATGGGCACATGAAAAAAAAATTTACTCAAGTTTTTGTCCAACTATTTTCCTCAATGTAATGGAGTATTTGAGTCAATAAATAAAAAATTGATGAAAACCATTAAAAATTCTACTACAGACAAACCTAGAACATGGCATAAGATTTTCAAGTATGCCCTTTGGGTAGATAGAAAAAGAGCCAACTAGGCTCATAAAACATCTCCTTTCTTGTTGGTATATGTTCAGGAGCCTATATTCCCCATCACACTCAAGATTCAAACATACAAGTTTATGCAAGAGTATAAGTAAGAATACCAATAATTTGTAAACTCAAGGCTATTAAACATTATTCAGATAGAGCATGCATGAGAAAAATATTTTGGTAACTTTAGAAGACACCAAACTATAGTAAGGAGGTGGTTTGACAAAAGATCAAAGATCAAGGTGTTTAGACAAGGATATTTGGTTCTTCTTTGGGATAAAGCATCTGAACCCAAGGGAAAACATGGAAAATTCAAACCTTTATGGATTGGACCTTATCAGATTATAGATACACTTAAAGATAGATAATTGAGACTCAAAGATCTATAAGGATCAGAATTCACACTACCCACCAATGGATAGTATCTAAAACATTACTTATCTACTACTCCTTTTGGGGTCTTCATGAAGTAAACCTATAAGATAACTAGAGTTAGTGTAGGTAGGCTAGTTAGTTTCCTTCAGTGTTTTCCTTCATGTCCCTTATTTATACATAAGCATGTATATATTTGTTTGCTTCCATTTTGCTTCTTGATTTCTTGCTATTTTTGTGTGTTTATTTATTTTTACTTTGTTCCTTTCTCCCAATAAGTCCTCTAGGATAACCCTTTGCTCAAAAATACTTAGTTTACTGGAAACTCCAAAAATTTAGAAATGCTGGTATCAACCACATACATATGTTGACCATGGATTTGAGATAGAATCTTGATGTTATAATTTGAAGAAACTAGTAAAGACCCATGAATAGGTTAACCATTCCATGATACCTTAAACATTATCTTGACCTAAACCTAGTTTTAAGAAGAATTACACATGTTGAAGGAAAGTTTAATCCATTGAGGTACAACCATGCTTGCACTTAACAACCATCTTTGCCTGGGACAAAGGTTGCAATCACAGATGATTATCTGAGGGTTAGACACTTGACCAAATATTTAAACCTAGATACCTTGGTTCCCAACCTTTTTTGAAAGCCTAGAAGACCCAAAAATATAAGAAATAAGAACTTATTTCAAAATCAAAAGCTTTTCAAGTAAAGGTGATTCTACAAATCTCCACTAGGGCTATGGATGCCTAGCTGATAGTGGAGCAAGGCCATGAGTAGATCCAAAGTCATCTCTCTTGGGGATATGGACACCTGGCTGACAATAGAGGAATACCTAATCCTTCCCTAAACTAGAAGCATGGTTCTTAATGAATATCTAAACATAATCCAAGTCAGTGTTAATGATTAGAGATATGAAATCTAGAAGTTGTCCCTTGAATCCCATGGCAAATAGTAAGTGGAATCAAAGCACACACACAACATGGCTATGTCTTGATGTTTGATCCTAATTATACACATGTAAGGTTTATTTCAACCATGGACTAATCTTTATGATGCCATTGATCAAGTAGAATGAATGACTTAGTTATTTTCCTAAACCAAAGACTCTAAGTTCTAACATATTACTATGTTTCCCTTAGAAATCACTATTTTTTGAGGTCAACATACCACCATTTCTAAAAAATAGGGACCCTTGTGATTATTTTGAACCTTAGCATTGAAATCCTGATATTATACTCTTTATTATGATTTGAGGATCATCTATGATTGATGAAATTGACCCATTTGTTCATGGTGTTGTTTTAAACATGCCTAATGTTGATAATAGTTGATCCTCATGTCTTAAGTTATATGTTTTGTGTTAGCTCATAGTTAGATTCATGTGATGAAACCCTCCTTCAATAAATCCTAACCTAGACCTTTGATTCAAATTTTGGAAGGAATGTTCTGAATCAACTTTGGACTTAAGCCTAATTTTTATGCTAAGGCTTGGTCATGTTTTTCAACATGACCAAACCTTATCCTAAAAATCATGCTTAGTCTACTTTTATTTCCCCCCTTTCATTCCTTATATTTCTAGCATGGTCTAATTTTTATGTTAATAGGTTCATTTATTTTAGCATGGTCCCCTTTGTTATATGCCTAGCCTAAAGTTTTAACCCTAAGGCCCTGTTCATATTTTATCAACATAAATAAGATCTTAATTTTAAAGATTTAGCCTAAGTTCCTATATTTACCTACATCCTAACTTAAGTTTCTTGATTCTTTATAGATCCAAAACACTTCACTTCATCATGAGGAATGATCTAATAGAGAATAGGAAGCTTGATAAAATCAAAGCTTTGATCCATCAGACCAATCCCATAAGATCACTAGGATCATGATAAATGATTTGCACTTAAGTGGGATTAAGGATTGGATGGCATGAAGCCATTGTTAAAAATTAAAAATCCCCTCCTATCAGGTATAAACTTATTCTAAGTTTTACCCTAATGTCTCAATGTATTTATTAATATAATGGAACCTTAAGATAAAACTTATGCTAAGTGTAAGCATCTAGATTGATCAGATGGTTTGAGGCTACTCCCACAAAATTAGTCTAACAGAGTGAATGTAGTAATAAAAATTCAAAAGCTTAGGAAGCCCTATGAAGCTACCACATAGCATTCCCACATTCGAAGCTTGGTAATAAAGGGTCTCACACATTAAATTTAACCAATGGAATGCATCTTATTGGATTATTATTGATGGTCTACACTTCATCACATAGATTAATCCAACATGGCATATTAAATCCAAGGTTTATGGACCAAAAGGGGTTTCATTATCTTAAAATTAATGTTCTTGAAACCATTATTTGACATCCACAAGGTCATCATTGTTTAATCCCATTAAACCTAATGATCCACTAACTTAAATTTGACATTCTCACAACTATCATTTGGCATCCATGAGGCTGTCATTGATGTTTTCAAGACCATCTAGTTTAATATAACTAATTATTTTGCTTAGAATAAGGGCATGTTTTAAAATGTTGTTGAAAGCTTATGGTTTACATTTAAGATCAAGAGGAACCCTCGGTAAAATTTAAAACACTTGGGATCTTTGAAATTTAAATAATAAAATGATCTTTTAGTCTAAATACATGAAGAGATGGACTTAGTGTAAGTCTATTTCCAAAGGTCTTAATTGCATTTGTTTAAATGCAATAAACATTAGGCTAGAGACTTTTATTAAATTTTATTTTAAAAGGTCCTTGTGACATAAAACTTAGCATAAATGATTTTAACCTAAGGTTTTATCATGTTTATTAGTGAAGTAAAAACATATGTCAACATACCCCCATTTTTAAAAAATAGGGACGCTTGTGATTATTTTGAACCTTAGCATTGAAATCTTGATATTTTTCTCTTTATTATGATTTAAAGATCATCTATGCCTAATGAAACTGGCCCATTTGTTCATGGTGTTGTTTAAAACTTGCCTAATGTTGCTAGTAGTTGATCTTCATGTCTTGAGTTGTAGGTTTTATGGTATTTTGTAGTTGTATTCATGTGATAAACCCCTCTTTAAACAAACATTAGCCCAGACCTTTGATTCAAATTTTTGTAACAATAGATTTGGTGGGAACATTTTGAATCAACTTTGGATTTAATCCTAATTTTTATGTTAAGGCTTGGTTGCATTTTTCAACATGACCAAACCTTAGCCTAAAAATCATGCTTAGTCCCCACTTATTTTCCCCCTTCTATTCCTTATATTTCTAACATGTTCTAATGTTTACATTAATAGGATAATTTATTTTAACATGGTCCCATTTGTTATATGCTTAGCCTAAAATTTTAACCCTAAGGCCCCACTCATATTTTATCAACATGAACATGAACTTAGTTTTAAATCTTTATCCTAAATTCCTATATTTATTTGCATTCTAACTTAAGTGCCTTACTTATTTATAGATCCAATAGACCTCACTTCATCACAAGAAATGATCTAAAATAACATAGGAAGCCCAACAAAATCTAATCTTTCATTCGTCAAACCAATCCCATAGGATCACCAGGATCATGATCAATCATCTGTGCTTAAGTGGAACCAAGGATCAGATGGTGTGAAGTCATCATTAAAATTAAAAAATCCCCTCCTATTAGGTATAAACTTAGCCAAAGTTTTACCCTAAAGTCTCATTTTATTTATTAATACAATGAAACCTTAGGATAAAATTTACTATAAGTGTAAACATCTAGATTGATTGGATGGTTTGTATCTACTCACATAGAATTAATCTAACAGAGTGAATGTAGCACTAAAAATTCAAGCTCAATAAGCCCCCATGAAAATACCATGTGACATTCTTGCATTCAAAGCTTGGTAATAAAGGGACCCACACATTAAATTGAACCAATGGCATACATCTACTTAGATTGTGATATATGTTTTGTGCTTCATCATGGAGATTATTCCAATGGTGCGTAACAAATATAAGTTCTATGAACTAAAAGGGGTTTCATGAGCTTAAAATTCAAATTCTCGTGACCATCGTTTAACATCCACGAGACCATAAAATTTAATCATATTAAACCTAATGATCCACTAACTTAAATTTGATGTTCTCACGACCATCATTTGATGTCCATGAGGCCATTATTGATGTCTACAAGACCATGAAATTTAAGCTAACCAATTATTTTACTTAGACATAAGGGCACATTTTAAAACATTTCTAAAAGCTTGTGGATTGAATTGTAAATCAAGGGGACCCCTTGATATATGTTTAAACACTTGGGATATTTAAAATTCAAATAATAAAATGATATTGTGGTCTAAATACATGAAGACATGGACTTAGTCTAAGTATATTTCCTAAGGTCCCACTTGTATTTGTTTAAATGCAATAAAATTTAAGCTAGAGACTTATAATAAATATTATTTGAAAAGGTCCTTGTGACATAAAACCTATCATATATGCTTTTAAACTAAGGTTTTATCATGTTTATTAATGTGATAAAACCCTAGGTTAAAACCTAGTATTTGGTCCTTGTATTATTTGGCCCCTTTGGACATGTTATAAAAACTTAACATAAATATTTTCGCCTAAAGTATATGTTGTGTTTATCAACACAACATAGACCTTAGCCTAAAATATTTAGATTTAGTCCCCTTTCTATGGATTTGAAAAACTTAGGCTAAAATACTTTAGCCTAAAGTTTATAACATGTTTGTTAAACATGAAATAAACTTTAGCCTAAAGTATTTAAGCCTAAGTACATTCTTATGTTGTGATGCTAATTAGAGTTCTCTCCCTTTTAAAGGATCAACAACCCATAATTTATCATGGATATTAATTAAATGGAATTAAATACCTAATGAATCTAAGGTATTTGATCGATCAGACCAATCACATGCATCTATTTGGATTAAGATTAATGGTTCTTACTTACTTGAGAGAAGATGATCAGATAAAGCATAGCTACTGAATAATTTTCAATGAGCCCCAGAGGCTCATAGGATCGACATGTGGCAATCACACATTCACTACATAAAATACAGAGCTAAGAAGGCCCATAAAATCACCAAGTGTCACAACCATAGGGCCTAACATAAATCAACCAATGAATCTCAAGCCCCATAATCATGATCAATGATCTATATTGATCCATAAACAAAGATCCAATGGTGTGAAATAAAAAATTGGATTTTCAAAAGATAATAGCTATTCCCTCAATTAAATTATGAAAAATGCCATGAAAGTTGTCAAATGGATGCCACATGGACACCATGCAAGCATAAAAGGACAAAATTAAATATTTTGTGTGCTCAAAAAGGTAAAGGTATAAAGGCTTGGGTCTTAATCAAATCCAAGACATGAATGAGCCTAAGTCCAAATTACCATTACCATTAAAGCTTTAGACTAGCAAAAAGTATCCATAAAATCCCTAATTTGAGCTTGGATCAATCGTAATCAAACCAAGAGAGTTCAATTATAGTCTGAGTAAGAGTGAATCAACCCAGAGGCTACTTACAATTCATTTGATAAGTAATTATAACTTCCACAATCATGGTATCTCATAGATAATAAAAAAGGGATGAAATAGAGTTATATTTGACCTTAGATAATGAGGGAAGTGTTGATGGTTAAAATTGTGCTTGTTTCTAACAACAACAATGAGAAGTTTCAAGATGTGGGACTTGCAACTTGAAACAACCTCCATATTTTTGAGAAGCTGGTCTCTTCTTTATATCAAGTGTATACTGGGAAAAGGGATAGGAATTTTAACAAAAACACAAATGCAAGAAAGAAAATCTAACTATGGTGATGTGCTTGAATGTAATTTGACCTTAATCCTGAGTACAATGAGACTATATGTAAGATTTAATTACATATAAGAGAAAACAAGGCATGATCAATGTAAAAGATGAAAACAATAGAAAAAGAGGCTCACAACTTAGACTACTTTTGCAACAATATAAAAAATATCAACAAAGGCACAAGGTTCAATCTTCTTATTTGAATTCTCCAATCACATAAGAGGCATAGAAACATGCACATTTACATAAACCTTCCAACTCAAGAAAATAGAACAAAGGCAAATGATATTACTAATCACAGCTCTAGAAAGTCTAAAACTCTTGACAACACAACCTTGACTACTTTTGCAATGACACAGAAAATATCAACAAAGGCACAGGATTCAATCTTCTCATTAATTCTCCAGTCACATAAGAGGCACAAAAACATGCACAGTTACATAAACCTTCCAACTCAATAAAATAGAACAAAGGCAAATGATATTCCTAATCACAGCTCTAGAAAGTCTAAACTATTGACAATAATTCTCTCAAAAAATTATCTCTGGTATCTGATGATGATCCCTTTTGGTGATCTCTGCACCCTTATTTATAGCCTTAGATTCACTTTGGATTGTCTGCATGTTCCCAATCTAACGGCCCAACTAAAATCTAACCGAACTGGAAGTGTCTAATAGAAGATATTTCTTAGATTCTGAAACACTCTGTCTTTCGGCAGTTCATTAGCTGAAATAGATCATAAGATTCTCCCTTCTTTTAAATGGAAGAGGAAACTTGGCAAATTCCTTGAAAACCTTCTTATTACTTTAGGAGACACCGGAAGATGACACTTGGTGTGTTCTGTAACACTTACTGAAGACACGTGGTGCTCTCCGCTTTACCTATACTCTTACTATGTCTTTGCTTAGGAGTGTTCTGCCTTTTACATCTGTTGCAATCTACTTCTTCAAGACTTTAACAACTTAAACAAAAAATAAGACCCATAGAATTTCTCACCTGAGCAACTTTTAAAAGTCATAGGGATAGGTGGCAATCTTTATTTGCCTCAACAAGGACACATGGCAATCTCTGCTTTACTTAATTAGGGATATGTGGCAATCTCTGCTACTTTTAGCCACCTTTTGAGAAACCTTTAGAAGGTGACACGTGTTGGTCTCCACTTTACTCTATTTATATTATAGAAATAATCAGGCCTCATTTCATATTTACATAGACAACGACACCTGATAGCTTTCACTTACTTCAAAAATAAACCCTGAGACCCACCATAGTCTTTACTATATTGGTGAAGCTAAATGAAGATAATTCAAATCTCGACATGTGGTGGCTTCTACTCTCTTTAGCTAGGATATGTGGCATCTTTTGTCACTTTTAGAAAATCAAATTGAAACCTTCCATGATTGCCACTTGGCACTTTCTGCTTGATTCTGATACTTAGCTTTTTGAAACCTTCCACTGAGAAGAGATTTGAAATGTAGATGATGATATGAAACACAGATGCTAACACTTGTCACATTCTATTGAGTTTCTATGAGATACGTGTTCATCTTTGCTTTACTTATAAAAATTGTGAAAGGTGCCTCAGTGAATGACACTTGGCAGCTTCTACTTGACTTCAACACTTAGACAAAAATGAATCAAAAGGAAATCAAGGCTGTGCTCTGTTTCAAAACTTCACCATCTTGAACCAAAGTATGCGGGAACAAAATTTTACAGCATGCAACTAAAAATCAAAATGAAATGTAGATTATTTTTTACTCTATAGTTATTGGCAACCCCAAGGACTTTTAAGCCTGCTCAAAAATAAACCACAACTCTCGCTAGATCAAAATTTTAAAATTATAGCTTCAGCAATGCTATTTTTTTCTGCCTTAGGGTCGTCACCACATACTTTACCTACATTAGCCCTACTTTTAAGGAATCATTTTGGGCTTGGACTGCCTAGTGAGTCTAAAGAGAAATACTATCTTGTAAGTATTTATTCAGATTCTCTATCTCATTGTCTTTTCTATTGATTTATGTGGTCAAACTGCTACAGTTTGCCTTTTCCTTGGCTAAATTAGCTTCCATCTTTTGTAGCCTCCTTGATGTCTTCAAGTAGTCTTCAGAAACTACAGAAGTGGATTCGATTAATAGCTCAATTTTGTCTTATGTCCTGAATAGGGACATATCTATGGCCACTACATTCATTATGTAGTCTTCCAACTGCATCTACCTAGTTGGCTTGATTACATTTGGTGACAAATGAGTCATCGTCAATTTCTATTGAATTGGGTTAAATTGTGACCATAAATGGGGTGTAGCCAAGGCTTTATTTTCCTTGATCTTTTTTTTGTCTCTTCAGGCTTCCTTTGCCTTCCTAGCAGCATCTACTTGGGTCTGGAAGGTAGAAGGAGAGGCAATGTGTCCACCTGCAAAGGGATGTCCCTGTGGTAAACCATATTGAATAGCCAATTGTTGGCTATGGGAAATCTAAGGGGAAATTTTCTTGGTAAAAAAGGGGTAAAAATGAGTTAATGTTAAATAATGAGGTGGCATAGATGGGGTGAAGTGAGAAATGGGAATTGGAAGATATTCAATGTATTGAGAAATTTTGAAAATTTTGAAAATTCTAAGCTGCCAACTACGTGTTCAAAGAACACTTATTTAAAAGAAAAGCGGGAAAGCAAAATGGGAAAATAAATTAATACAAAAAGGAAACTATCTAACTATGATACAGCTAATTGGGTATATTTGACTACCTCTTAGATCAAAGGGAATATTTTTGAAGTGTCCTTTATGACACAAAAACTTATGATACCAAACAAGTGATTGAATGGTATGAAACTCTGATGACTTTCTCTTCTTGTTTGCCACCTTAATTTTCCTACATCTGAATGAATCAAAGTCAAACATGTCCCCAACATATACATACTCTTCTTGTTCTTTAAATCTTATTGAATGTTGATTCTTTATGCTATTATGTCTCATCAAGAACTCAATGTCTGTTGGCTCTCCACCCTATGTCTTTTGATATACATCATTTTTTGGCTTATCTCCTTCTACCTCATGCTTGGGTTACATTGCATGATCATCCTCTTTAATGACTTCAAAAATATCATCTTAAAATTTACCAACCTCTTGAAAGGATAAGCCTGATAGTTTACAACAATTTTGCATATTTATTTGAGTCTCAATGCTACCTTCTCCACTTGAAGCTAGCTCACAGCCTTCTTGAAGAATAGTGTAACCTGCCCTAATGACTTCAAACAAGTCATTCAAAACATGATAAAAATTTATCTCTTTTTCATCAGAGATAGAGGCAAAAGCTTGTGACTTGTCCTCTAGTTCATCAAAGGGTGTACCTATGGTGATTTCTTCTCCATCTGCACTCATGAAATCTTCTTGACTAGCCATAAACTGAGTATACTCCTCTTTACTTGCTTCCTCCAAAATATATTCCTCTTTGAAAAGGGATGAATAAAAAAATTGATAGTTATACATATGTGGAAGAGGAGATAATTCTTGAGCTAGAATCAAATGATTCTCTTCTTTCCATTTGTCCATCACTTCATCTATATCAGATGTAGATTGATAGCTCTCTTGGAGGGGTGTAGATGGGTGTGTTCAAATGTAGGATCTTCTACTTGATTATCACAATGAGTAAGAGTAGCCTCGACTTCTTCAAGGTTTTGAGAAAAACTTTTCTCTTCTTCCCTTCTGCCCCATGATTCCATTATTTGTTTCCAACTCATGACCTTAGGTCTAGAAATTTTCTCTCAAAAAGAGTCAGCAATTGTATCTTCTTCAAGGTTTTCAGCTGGTTCATGATTTTCTTTCTTCCAACTTGGAATCTTGTCATCATGCTAAAGGACCTGAGGATTGGTATAAGAGGTATCTTTTGGCATAGGCTCCTTTCTAAGGTCTAAAATCTCTATCTCTCTTTCACTAAGCAATCTCATTTTTTCCTCTAATTCCTCAATTTTCTTAGCTAGATTTTCTTGAAAGAGTCTTTCTTAGAGCTCATAGGAATCATCAGATAAATGGGGAGTGCATGAAGGTTGCCATGAAAAACAAGAATATTCTTGAGGGAGGGTGGGAGAGACTTGAAAGGGACTAGCCTCATTTTGTATCTCACACTCTTGGACAAAGTCTTTCTCCTTCTTTCTGCCCCATAATTCCATTGTTTGTTCCCAACTCATGACCTTAGGTCTAGAACTTTTCTCTTGGGAAGACGGGTTTTCAAGGTGAAGGGGAAGTGAGGGTTTGGATTCCAATTCCCTTACTGCCAACATAGATTGCTATTTTTAAAGATTTGCCAATTCAATTTGTTTATCAAGATTGGCCTTAAACACCAAATTTATTGTTTTATAACTTTCCTCAACATGATTGGGGAAAGAACCATGATAGGCTTGACTTGGCTCCTGAGCAAGGGTTGAATATGTATGATATGAAACTTGGGGTAGCGGATATGCAGGTTTATAGACTTGATAAGGCTGCCTCTCATGAATACTCAGCTTCTCTTCCAAAGATGCAATTAAGCCACTCACATCCAACATCTCATATGTAAGCCTTTGCTAATTTGCTCTTTCAATGGGATCCCATTCTCTTTTAACTAGATCTAATGCATTTCTTACTTGATGGATGACATGATTAGGAATTTCTTGGCCATATCCCCTTCTATTGTCAAGCTCTAATACATGTTTTTTATATCCCAGCAATGCTTGTTTGAAGGTGGAAATGAGATTAGGTTGAGTATGAGATGTAACATATTGGGAAGACTAGGCATAAGACTGATATAGCTCATGATAGGGCTGAGGCTAGTCATATTGGACCTATGAAGGGTAAAACTCATAACCATATGCATCCTTGTTACTTGATGTGATTTGATTAAAAATATATGAAAGGGCATAATACCCATAGCTCTGAGTAATAGAATTATACATACCAAACCGTGATTTATTCTTGACTTTGATTCTTTGAGGTAATCGATGATGATAGAAGATATAGATCTTGTTACTGATCCACAACTCTAACTCCTTGTAGCTCTCTAGTTCATATGGTCTTCAAAGAAACTTCAAGATGGTATCCCATCGGGCATGCCAAAAACTGTTGATGGTTAAAATTGTGGCTTTTTCTAACACCAACAATGGGAAGTTTCAAGATGTGGGACTTGCGACTTGAAACAACCTCCAGATTTTTGAAAAGCTAGTCTCTTCTTTATATCAAGTGTATATTGGGAAAAGGGATAGGAATTTTAACAGAAACACAAATGCAAGAAAGAAAATCTAACTATGGTGATGCATCTAAATGTAATTTGACCTTAGTCTTGAGCACAATGAGAATATATGTAAGATTAAATTACATTTAAGAGCAAACAAGGCATGATCAATGTAAAAGATGAAAACAATAGAAATAGAGGCTCACAGCTTAGACTACTTTTGTAGCAATATAGAAAATATCAACAAAGGCATAGGGTTCAATCTTCTTATTTGAATTCTCCAGTCACATAAGAGGCACAAAAACATGCACAGTTACATAAACCTTCCAACTCAAGAAAATAGAACAAAGACAAATGATATTACTAATCACAGCTCTAGAAAGTCTAAAACTCTTGACAACACATCCTTGACTACTTTTGCAATGACACAAAAAATATCAACAAAGGCACATGATTCAATCTTCTCATTAATTATCTAGTCACATAAGAGGCATATAAACATGCACAGTTACATAAACCTTCCAACTCAAGAAAATAGAACAAAGGCAAATGATATTCCTAATCATAGCTCTAGAAAGTCTAAACTATTGACAATAATTCTCTCAAAAAATTATCTTTGGTATCTGATGATGATC
Source organism: Torreya grandis (assembly GCA_037957365.1). Classification (NCBI taxonomy): domain Eukaryota; kingdom Viridiplantae; phylum Streptophyta; class Pinopsida; order Cupressales; family Taxaceae; genus Torreya; species Torreya grandis. The sequence continues at coordinate 4,283,748 of JARHVA010000837.1, read as the reverse complement.
CCTTCTAGTGATATTTGCACCCTTATTTATAGCCTTGGATTCACTCTGGATTGTCTACATGTTCCTAATATAATAGCCCAACTAAAATCTAACTGAACTGGAAGTGTCTAACAAAAGATATTTCGTAGATTTTAAAATGCTCTATCATCCGGTAGTTCATTGGCTGAAACAAATCACAAGATGATCCCTTCTTTAAAATGGAAGAGAACACTTGGCCAATTCCTTAAAAACCTTCTTATTACTTTAGGAGACACCAGAAGATGACACTTGGCATGTTCCGCAACACTTATTGAAGACATGTGGCGCTCTCCACTTTACCTATACTCTTACTATGTCTTTGCTCAGGAGTGTTCCACCTTTGACACCTATCGCAATCTGCTTCTTCAAAACTTTAACAACTTAAATAGAAAATAAGAGCCATAGTGTTTCTCACTTGAGAAACTTTTAAAATTCATAGGGACAGGTGGCAATCTTTGCTTGCCTCAACAAGGACATGTGGTGATCTCCACTTTACTTAATTAGGAATATGTGGCAATCTCTATTGCTTTTAGCCACCTTTTGAAAAACCTACAGATTGTGACATGTGCTGGTCTCCACTTTACTCTATTTATATTATAGAAATAATCAGGACTCATTTCATATTTACATGAATAGTGACACCTGGCAGTTTTTGCTTGCTTCAAAAACAAAACCTGAGACCCACCATAGTCTTTGCTATATCGGTGAAGCAAAATGAAAATAATTCAGATCTCAACACATGGTGGCTTCCGCTCTCTTTAGCTAGGATACGTGGTGTCTTTCGTCACTTTTAGAAAAGCAAATTGAAACCTTCCATGATTGCCACTTGGCACTTTCGCTTGATCCTGATACTTAGCTTGTTGAAACCTTCTGCTGAGAAGAGATTTGAAATGTGGATGCCGATATGAAATGTGGATGCTGACACTTGTCACATTCTAATGAGTTGCTATGAGATACATATTCATCTCTGCTTTACTTATAGAAATTGTGAAAGGTGCCTCGGTTGATGACACTTGGCAGCTTCCGCTTGACTTAAAGACTTAGACAAAAATGAATCAAAAGGAAATCAAGCCCACAATCTATTTCAAAACTTCACTGTCTCAAACCAAAGTATGTGGTAAAAAACATTTTTAGCACGTAACTAAAAATTAGAATGAAATGTAGAGTATTTTTTACTCTATAGGAAGAATCTTTGAGGACACAGACCTAGATACTATAGTTTTGAATAATAGGAAAAGGAACTAGTCTTAACTCTTTTGGATCATCTAAGAGATGCAATATTAGATAAGGGAAGAATATAAAAATGCAACCATTCTATGAATTTATAATGACCTGATCTCCATTTATATGGCTATCCTATACTATGTTACCACCAAGCTTGAGGTCCAACATTGCATTGATGTCCTTGCTCCTCTTTTCTAAGATTATAAAATTGAAAATGATTAGATTATAGATGAGCATAATTTTAATAAAATAACATACATTTCCCCCCTTGATTTTGAGAACTATTATAAATTTTGTAATACCCAAATAGACTTACCCACCATTAAAAACTAGAATGCAGAGCATGATCTACACATAATCCTAGCCCCATGGATACTAGAAACCAAGTAATCTAGGACCCCATAGGTAAAATACCAATTTTACAATTCAGGGAGGGGAACCCATTATCCTTGAATGGTTTGCTTATGGAAAAATGCAAAAGATTCCCACTTTAACACATTCCTAGACCTTGACCTAAATAATTCAAATTGATTATCATGAAGAAATCAAGCCATGAATATTGGATTTGATGAAATAGGAGGACAAGAGAAGATTAGTTGCCATAGTAGGATTAAATGACACTTAAGTTAACACTTTAGGGGCCTCAAACAACACACAAATGGATATTCTCAAGCCTCATAAGATCACAGAGTCATTAGCCAATGTATAGTTTAATATTGAAATAATAGTATTGGAGAGGATGATGACTAAGAAGGCCATGGTTGGAGGTGAGTAATTCACCATTCAAAGAGTTAAATCCTTTGTTGGTCTGACCCCCATTGGAGGTCAAAATCCTAGTGAGCATCCTATCCATGAGGAGGACATAGAAGGATTAGTTTAGGCTCATTTAACTTAGATCAAATTAGGCATTAAGGGTATGAAGTAGTGATATATAACCTAGAGAAAGAAAATAAGAATGTAGAGACATTTGTTATCTTATCAATCACTAAGGAAATAATAAAGATGTTTGAGGCATCCTTCTTTGAAATATTTGATTCCTTGAAGTTAATGAAGCTGGCGTAGGATGCATTGACCTAATAGAGTGAGATAGTCAAAGGATTGGTGGCCTAGTGGTAAAATGTAGAGGATAAAATAAGAGATTTTATCAACACTATAATTAAGGGAAGGATTCATGGCTTCAAAATCATTAGCATAGCCCACTTGAATGCAATATTGGGAATAGTTTTTGATAAGATCCAAAGTCTAAGTGATTGGTCAAAGAGCTTTGATAGACTCTTGAGGGATGATGAGGAGCTAATAACCAAAGTTAAGTAACACCTTGGCACCATGTTGGCCAACCCTAAAAATTCCAGTGACCTAGGTATCATTGATGATGAAGAATACAAGTACAAGCCACTTTAGTGATTTAGGAGGTGAAAAGTAAAAGCCAGAGCCAATCAAGGAGTGATAATAATTGAATCATGGGCATGATATTCACTATTAAGTAAAAGATTATAGAAGCTAGGAACATCAAAGAGTCTATGGAAAGGAATAATAGGGATTTTAATGACTTGGTTGATGAAGAAGATGTCCATCTCTTCAAGCTAACTACTTATTTGGATCTTGTCAAAGAGAAACATTAGAGAGATATAGAGATTTTCCAAGAATAACAAGGGATCCCTTTAGCCCAAGGGCCCACCAATTAATTAATATTCCATTTTGTGTAGAGTATTTTAATATTTGAATGTGGAATATTCTTTTGTAAAGGCATATTCTAGTTTATTAACATATTTTCCTAGAGGTGAGTCGATTTTATAAAGACTATATTCTAGAACTGTAAAGAAGGATATATGTCCTTATATTTGTAGATGTGTAATCTTATGATTATCAGTATACTAGTTGAGTCTTCTATAAAAGATAGTATTACCATTTTGTAAAGGGAGGGAGTTTTGAGCCAAAACTTGTATACTTCGAAGCAATTAATATAAATAAGGAATACATAAAAAATTATCCAAGTTTGTTTGCATCAATTTTTACTTAGTTTCTCTCTCAATTGTTTGTTCTAAGTCTTGAATTTGAATGGTTTTTTTATGAATTTTGAATGTGCATCTTTGGAGCAAGGTTGCTAATTTGTGCTGAAGCTAGATTAGTTGAATGTTCTTAGACTTTGTTTCATTTTATTTGCTCTGAATTAGGATGTGAAAATGTTATTTGAATGTAAAAGTAAACCTTTAAATCAATTTTAGTTCATACTATGATGTGATTTCTGCCTGGTATATTATTTCATGTTTTCTTCAGATATCTGCCTAGTATATGACGTGATTTGAGCTTTTGGTACTTTACATTATATATTGGTTAAAGTCATGTTCAGTTGAAATTAAAACTTTTTTATGGTGTTTAAGGTAAGGATCATTGATCACATAATTTATTTCTACCCTACCCTTCCTTTTTCTTCTATTTTTAATCAAATCACTTTAGTTTATATCTCATTGTAAACATTCATCTAGATTAGCCTTAACATAGAACTTTGGTCATAATTCACTAAGATCAGCATAAATACTTCAAAATTCACAAGGACCATGATGGATCCCAATCACCAATCAATATAAATTTATAGAACAATTTAATTTGCTCTACCTTTATTTCACCATAGGTATCTAGAATACTAGAACCTACTACTCATGCCATGAATTCTCTAAATCCTAAAATGAGAAGTGTTCTTTAAACACTAAGAGCACTCATGATACACATTGAGGCATCAACAAGAATGACATTCATTTATTAAATTTTATATGTGGGATGACCACACCAGGTATAAATATGTGTTTAAAATCTCATTATTTCTATTATTTTATGGATTGGAGTAATTATCCTAGTTACAATCAAGTTCCTTACATATAAATTCATGAAACAATATATGGAGCATAATCAAAACGTGAAATTTAAACTCTTGGAAATTATCTAGTTATAATAATCTCAAGATGAGTCCTTACATAAATTTATCAAGAATCATAGCTCTACCAAAAGATGGTTTGACAAAAGGGATAAGGTCAAATATTTTAGTATTTCTAATTTGGTATTGCTATGGGATAAAGCTCACAAAAATAAGGGCCAACACTCCAAGTTTGATCCTCTTTAGATTAGCCCTTATCATATAGTTGAGATATTTGGCCATAATTTTTTTAACCTTAAGGGACTCAAAGGTAGTTCCCTCCCACTACCATTTAATGGAAAATTCTTGAATCATTAATTCTTGACTACCCCTTCTAGTGTAATTTCATAGTAATATTGGTAAGGGTGGTAATGTATAAATTAGATGAGTTTGTTTTAGTTGTGTGTTTTTTATATTGTGTTTTTTCTCTTTTTTTCATTTTCGTTTTCCTTTAGTGTTTGTGTGCTCCTATGGTTTTCCTCTCCTGCCAACCATACCTTAGATCTAGCCTTCAAATGAAACCAAGGTAGTGTGCAAAATTGGTAAGGTCATTTAACAAACTCTCATACTATGTTAGAAGAAGGCTAGTTATATTGATTTAGTATACTTCCAATATACCCTTGGTATAATATTGACAACCAAATAAGGATTTTAGAAGATATCAATACTTTTCCATATCCCCATGTGTGGAGTAGATAACTATTGAATGCCTCTAAGTAAGAAGCCCACCTCAAGATGAGTACTCTCCATAAGGTCATGGCAAGATGAGCCATTTATAATGTGATAAGTGTTAAGTGGAAGTAAAGTGATGTATGTAGCTTAGTTGTGATTCGATCATCCCTATTTAATAGACAGTAGTAACTAATAGTCTCAAGATACATACATACATACATACAGTTCATATATGTAGATATATGTTCATCCATATACAATTCACCTATGGTAAGTAATCTATATTGCTCATTTTTATTACACCAATAGGTTGTTATAAAACTAAATACCCTAAAACTCATGCCTTAGAGTGGGTTTATTCACCAATCCTAAAATGTTATAGGCTACCTCATAGGAATTTTAGGGGGTGTGTGTAAAACCCACATCAAAAAAAGTTTTAAATTGGCACTAAAAGGAGGGCATGGACCTTTACCTCTTTCCTAAAAATTAATAACACTTGAGTTGCTTTGTATGTGCCTAGTTGACTAACAAGGTTAACCTTAGAAAATAAACTATTGCATCTACCTTTGGAGATCCATAAAAATGTTAAGTATGATAGAGGTATTTCTATAAGACCCAAGGCTCAATCATCATCCCCAGCAAGGAAACCTCATATTCCAATACTATTGATGAATAATCTATATAATCCACCTAATCTTCCACCTCTTATCAATATCCCAACTCAAGATTTAACTTGGTTGACTGACTCAACTATCAATGTCATAGGAGTAATGTATGATTTGCCTAGAAACCTAAAGAAGTATCTTCATTCATTTCCTCAGGAGGAAATATTGCAAAATAACATATAAAGGACTTCAAATCCACCTTGGGGATCCTGAATGTAACTCATGAAGATGTGTCTTATAGATTGTTTCCTTTCACTTCATAATAAGTAGCCTATGTCTAGTTTCTAAATATTCTAAAAGGGTAAATTACAACCTAGATAGAATGTCAAGATACCTTCTTGGCATAATTTGGCCAAGTTACTAATGAGATTGTTATCCATAAACATGTTTTTAGCATGAGATGAGAGCCTAATGAGCCAACTCAGGAATTCAATGTTTGATTTAAAAATATGTATAAAATACTAGAATATGCCTATCATCGTAATGAACCATTAGCCCTTAAAATATATAAAAACACCATATATTCCATAAATATTATATTTATGCATAAGGGTATCAAAATTGATACTTTATCCTTAGCTTAAATCGAAGAAATCAATGTGGATAGACAATTGTACCCTCAATTTTAATCATTTACTCCACTCAATCTTGGACCTGTCTACCCAACATTCATCCCAATTCCTAATGTAACATATAATATTACAACACAAAACTAGATCCCAATGCATAATGAATTATTGTTAACCCATGTTACATAGAATCAACATCCTAGTTTCTCAAACAATTGTGCTCCTAACCATCAAATCTAGAGTCAAATTTTTATACCATTTAATATCACTTTCACATAGGATAATGATCCTAAATAAATTTAAATAGAGATGGAAGCCATCTAAAAGTTGGTAAAGAAACTGAGTAATGATTTCCTTAACATGCAAAAACACATGGGAAATATAGGTGGATATAACTTTAATCGAAATAATAAGGGTTATGAGTTATAGAGATATAGCATGCCCTTGAATAAGTATATAAAAAATAATAATCATCAAGTTCTATTTAACAAGATACTAGAGATCAAAATCATGGATGCAAATATTCGAAACTAGTATTGATTTCATAATACTATACAACATGGGGAACTAGATCATATTGAGATCTACACTAATTTTGAAATATTTTAGTAGGAAGTGGAGAGGTAATATAACCCTAACATAGATATGGTCTTTGACACTTATGACTTCCCCTTTCCAAGGGAAGATGACAATGATCCTAAGGATAACATCAATTATGTTCATGATTTCTATTAGTATCAATAGGTCAGTAATAACTACAACCTGAGAAACAAGCACCTTATAGCTTCTTCAACATAATACCAATAAAAATCCACCCCCATCAAGGAGATATAATTTGCCTCTACCTAGGAGGGATAATTTACCTCCTCCTAAGTAAAAGTATTATTCATAGGTCTTAAAACATTAGGGAAAGGGAGGATATAATACTATTGAATACTTGAAAAAGATTAAAGCTAATATCAATCATCATGAGCTGGCTTAAATCATTAAGGGAGATATTATTTAAGGCCCTGATAGGGAGGAGTTATGATAAATCCAAGACTACTCATGCAAATATGATGATGTACAAATATAAACCTAAAGTACTACCATTCTTATTAACTATTTTAATGTTTACCAAAAATGTGCACAACTACCTAGTTGATTTTAAGGCATTAACCAATGTGATGCCTATGACTATTTTCCAAAATATAGGTTTAAACTTTGATAATTCAAAAAGAGTGGTACTACAATTGGATAAATCTTTAGTCTCATGTGTCATAGATTTGAAAAACATGTGCATAAATTTGGTATTAGAGCCATGTCTATGGTAGACTATGGACATCTTGGTTGTTGACATTCTAGAGGCATATGTCTTAATACTAAGCTGATATTGTTTAAAAACATTGAATGGGTACATGGCCATGGACTTTTCCCACATGTTGTTGCCCTAAAAAGGTGCACTGAATCAAATTAGGATAGACATGGAGCCCAAAATAAAGTACTTGATTACTAAGTACAATAACAAAAATGAAAAAGTTAACTTCAAATCATCACATGAAGGTGTGTATATTTTCACCACTAAAAAATAATTACATTAATAAGAATTTTAAGGTCCTTCTCAAATGTGGAATTTACACTTTGATGGGACTCATTCAAAATAAGGTTCTAGAATTGGTGTGGCCTTGACAGACATGGAATGTAAATAGTAACTACCTACTTATAAGTTATAGTTATCCTACACCAATAATAGGGTTGAGTATGAATCCTTAATCTTAGGCCTATATGTTACATTAAAGAATAACACCAAACAACTACTATTGTTTGGTGACTAAGTAAACTAAATCAAAAATAAACACTAGTATAAGATTGCATAATTAAAGAAGTAAAAACACTGATATTATAACTTGATTTAATTTTTAAAAGCATTAAGCATCAAGGTAATTCCAAGAGAAAATAATTAGATAGATGATTCATTGGTATCCTCTATTACCAATTTGACACCACTTCAATAATTAAAAATGTGAAAACAAATTAGTGTAAATTATCCCATGCCCTTATTTCCTAGATAATGTGGACAACTTCTAGTTGTTTGATGATCATTAGTAAATTATATAACTTATAAAATATTTAGGAGATTTTGAGGGCTAGCTAATATATGAAGGAAATATATAACCAATGAAAACTAAAGAGATCAGGGAAGAGGGTGTTCTACAATTGAAAGAAAATTTAATCCCCTTGGGCATGGTTTCCTTGGACTAAGCTTTTGATGTTTATCATCATGCCTAGAAGCAAAAACAGATGAAAGAAACCAAGTTCAAATTTATCAAAAAAAACTTTGGGACTAACTAGGATCCCCAACTGGTGAATATATGTCTAAGCTATACTGAAAATGAGAAGCATAAGATTAAGGGGTTGATTATAGATTACAATAATGTCATTTCTTGGACATATGATGACTTGAAGATATTTGATCCAAGGGTCATTATGCACATAATCCCTTTAGGGCTAGAACACAAATCGTTTAGGTAGAGACAAATACTAATGAACCCAATCATATAACCTCTCATTGAAATTGAGGTATAAAAGCTCTTGGATGCCAAATTTTTTTTCCCAATTAGGCACTCAACTTGGATATCTAAATTTTCATGAGTAAATAAAAAGAATAGATAAATCAAGCTATGCATTAATTTCAAGAAATTAAATAGATCCTTAGAAAATTAAAATTATACTCTACCTTTTTTGGATGAGGTAATATAGATGGTGAGTGGCTCAAAGATGATGTCCTTCTTGTATGGATTCTAAGGCTACAACCGAGTATCTATTAAATAAAAATATAGGATGAAGAATACCTTCAACACCAAATGGATGACCTTTGCATATAAAAGGATGTCATTCAGACTAATCAACATAGGAGCCACTTTATAGAGAGTTATATATTTTGCCTTTCAAAGATTGGTGTGGGAGTGTATCATCATCTACATGGATTATCTTACATTATTTTATAAAAATATAGATAACCACATAGTCCATATATAGAAAGTCCTAAATAGATGTAAGAGGTATGGAGTTTCTCTAAACCCAAAAAATGCATTTTAAATTTTACTAAAGGAAAATTATTGGGTCATATTATCACCAAAGAAGGGATCTCTATTAACCAAGACTGCATCTAGGCCATCTCTAATAAAACTCTTCCCAACATCAAGAAAGAGTTAAATTATTTCTTTTTCAAGATCAACTTCATAAAAAATTCCATTTATGGTTTCGTAGAAATCATCAAACCATTAAATGTCATGACAAAATAGGATGCTAAGATTGAGTGGATAAAATAGGCTAAGAAATCTTTCCAAGACATCAAAATATAAATATTTCAAGCCCTAATCCAGATATTCCTAGATTTCAATAAAGATTTTTATCTTTATTCATTAGCCTCAGAACAAGCCATTATTATAATGTTGATGCAAAGGGTGGAAGACAATGAACATCCCATTACCTTCATGAATACTAACCTAAAGGATGTGAAACTAAATTATTCCATAATTGATAAGTAGATATATGCCTTAATCAAGGATAGAAATAATTTTAGACATTATATTATGTTTAATAAGACATATACCATCATCCCTGACCTAGATATTAAACTTACACTTAGCCAAAATGAGTTGGGTGAAAGAAGAGGGAAGTGGATTACCAAACTTTAGGAGTTTTACCTTGAAACTAGACCATCTAAAATGGTAAGAGGCTAGGGCTTCATCTAGATGATGACTCAAACTGACCCATGCATTCATATTAAATAAATCAATGAGGCCTAAGTAATGAGTGGATAATGGTACTCACATATCATCCATTACCTGCTTACAAGGACATACCCTCCAAAATTAAATAGAGAGAAAAAGTGAGCCCTCTAGATCGGCTCATTTCATGATAAAAAATAGGTCTTTTATAGAAATAACTATGAAGGCATCTACTTGAGGTGCATCTCAAAAGAGAAAGTTAAGGACATCCTAGATAACCTACATCAGAATATTGGTAGAAATCATCCTTCAAGAAATACTAAAACTCTTAAAATTCTAAGGATGGTTATTATTGGCCCACAATCTTTAAGGATGCCCATAACCACCTCAAAGTCTACCATGAGTGCCATGTGTTTACAAATAGAGAGGCTAATATTGTTATGCCTTTATATCTAGTCATTTAAGGAAACCCTTTTACCCAATAGGGCCTAGACTTTTTTAGGGTAATAAATCCAAACTCTTCATTAGGACATAATTTCATCATCATAACTACTAATTATTGTACTAGGTATATAGAGGCTATTGCTACTAATAATTACTGATCCATAGATGTCATCAATTTTTGATAGGTAAACATAGTCACCATATTTGACATACCCATTTCATTGGTCTACAATAATGGTTCAAAATTTTAATATGCTAAATTCATATAATGGACTTACAATAATAAGATAACCCTCAAGTTCTCTTCAAACCATTACGCATATGGAAATGGAGTAGCTGAGTTGACCAATTATAATTTGATGAATGCCATAAAAATATATGCACATAATAAACCAAAATAATGGCATCTCTTATTGAAATACACACTATGGATAGACATAAATAGGCATAAGTAAGCTCTCAATGCTTCACCTTTTCTACTGGTATATAGATGATAACCAATATTCCCCATCACTCTCAATCCATCAATGTACCAATTCATACAAGAGTATATGGTCGAAGATGAGATAATAAATCCTAGACTACTTGAGATAGTTTAGTTACAAGATATATGAATTGAATCACCACACATCTTTAATAAAAAATAGGATATTATAAAATGTTGGTTTTATAAGAGATCCAAAATCAAGGATTTTAGGATTTTAGACATATTTATCTTCTAGGACAAGGCACATGAAAAGAAAGGCAAACATGAAAATTTCACTCCCTTGTGAATTTGAAAATATTAGATATCTAAAATATTTGGAAATGATTCCTTTCAATTGAAATATCTCCAAGGTAAGCACCTCACCTTTCCATTAAATGGATAGTTTTGAAGCATTACTTCATGGCTACCCCAATTGGAAATGAATCAGAGTGAGCTAAATAGAGATTTAGAGTAGGAGTAGATTATATTTACTACTTTTTAGATTATATTTACTAATTTATAAATTATATTTACTGCTTTTTAGATTAAATTTACTTCTTTCTAAATTATATTTATTGCTTTCTAGATTAGATTTACAAATTTATAGATTAAATTTCTTGTTTATGTACTTGGTTTCCTTTAGGATAGTTTTATTATTTTTAATGTCTTGGTTCCCTACTTTATAGTTTATTTTTTTAATCCATAGAACTATCTCAAAAAATCTCCTAAACTAAATCTAAAAGGATATGCCAAAATAAATGGGATGATACCTAAAGGGAGTGCAATCAGTGCTCATGAAAATTTATTATAATAGTACTAGACTTTTTGGAGTTGAGGTATGTATTATGACTATAATTTATGTTATTTGGATTGAATGGGATTACTTATTTATTGGCACTTGCTCTGATATTCTCATGCAAATTTTATAATAGCTTCCCATTTCTAAATATTTACTACACTATCATATGCTAAAACTTGGGCAAGAGGTGATACACATAAGACCTGATACACATTAGTAAGGACAAATTGACCAATAATTTTTATTATTTATACACAAATACAAAGGTTATTCCCAACATTTATCTCTCTGTGTTTTTTTAAAAAGAGGATGTAAATTAATAAAGGATAGGTGATTCAATAAAACTCTATCATGGTTATGGATGCTTGGATAACAGTAGATAAAGGCTATGGGTGGAACCAAAGGTATCTATGTTGGGGTTATGGATGTCTGGCTAGAATCACAATTATACCTAGGCTTTATTTTGTAATTAGTTTTAAAGTCAAAAGTCAAATTAAACCTATAGTTTTTATTCAGGTCTTTCCCAAAATATTCATGACCATGATAAATTGATTTCACTATATCACACACTAATCCAAGGAATGGGAAGGTTATTATGTTGCATCAGGACTAAGAGTTTCTTCCAAAAGTTGGATTTCCTTAATATTTATTTACTAAGACTAAAGTTTTATCATAATATATTTCTAAAATTTTGGGTTCTCAAAATATTCAAGAGTATTTTCCCTTGTGAACCACCATTTTTTGTGCTCTAACACACACCCCATTTTAAAATTTTAAAATAGGGACCCATTATTATAATACTTTTATTTGGGGAGTTATGAGCCTAAATATCTATGACTCAATTTTCATACATTTGTCATCTAGGGTTATTTCCATAGAATCCAACATTTCATAAGTTTAAATTTGGAAAAAATAAACTTAAACTAATATCTTAAGTCATTTATAACCTTGGGTTTTTATGATGTTTATTTCCATGTCAACATTATAATTTATGAGCTAATGTTACTAATCTTTCTATGTCCTAGTTGGTATATTTTAGATCATAGGATTAAAGGCTAAGGATCATTAATATTCTCCAATGAACCACATATTATTGGATTCTATGTGGTTGTGACATGCATCACTATATCATCACTTATATATTTAAATGTTTTTAAGATTTCTAAATCTTTAAAATATTTTTCATTATTAAATGTTTAAGTCTTTTGGTCTCCCAAGATCTGTGAACTTGCCACATTGCATATTGTCATTAAAACAAAAACACAAAGACTTCATCTATTTACCAACAAATATAATGGTTCTAAATTACCATGTTCTAATGGTCCTAAGCCTTTGGGGTGCTAATCGATTTACACTTGGAACATTATCATTAAAGCATACCTACGAAAGGGTTAAGCAATTCTTTGGTCTACATTTTAATGGTTATAAGATTCCATGTTTTTTGGGTGCCCAAGATTTATACACATTTATTGATCATGGTAAACCATAGACATGGGAAGGTTTATGGTTGAAAGGTATACTAGTCTAATGGTCCAAGCTTCCATGCTCTGAGATCAGGTCATGTGGCTTGATCACATTAACTTGCCACTACAAGACTTGCCCAACATAGTGAAGAGATTTGAAGGTGTGGGTTAATAAGGAAATAGTAAGTGGCATTATTTGAGGAAGGCTGGACAAAATATAAAATGGGAAAGATCAACATCATGGTAAATAATCAAATCAATGAATAATTGATAGATGTATCTAAAATGATGATAAGACACAAAGAATTAATGAATGATTACCATTTGGCAATTAAATGCACCCACCAAAGCTGACTAGCACATTCAAACTAAAATAGGAATTAAAGTGAAATTTTTTATCTACATTGAAGGAACATGAATACATTTAATACTTAGGCTTGAAAATAATATATGAAAAATATTTGCTAAGGAAAATTCACTTTGCCATTACTATTTCAATCAAATAAGTGTGTTTTTGTGATTCCCAAATGCCAAATAATCCTTAATTTTCTTTATCTATTAAGAATAAAACAAACCATTTGAGACATTAAAAAATCATAATGACCAAAAGAGAACAATGGCCTCTTATTCAAAATAGGGTAAGCCCTCAGTCCCCACCCCATATTCATTTGTGGGATTGATGAAGTATAAAGATATAATATTCAAGAAGAGTGCCCTAAAACTCAAGCTTCTACATTATTCAATGATTTGAGATGAGGTGGAATATATCTAGTCATACTCTATCAAATATGAACTCTTTTTGGAATCCAAATAATACATTAATGATTTTCTACCATCAAAGAGTAAGGAATCCACTAGGCGGTAGCCAAATCTGTAGTAATGCCATGTAATGACTCATTTAAGCTTTGTTTATTAATGGGACCATTGTTTGGGATATTTTACATGTTAAGAGAGTCAAAAATGCCTCTGCTTATATTTTGGGTTGGGGATTAAGGATATTCCTTAGGTTTCCCTATCCTGATAACACCTATAATCAAGTCTCAGTTAATATTTTACTTGAACACAACACAATAGATGGAAAGCTAAAGTAATGGATCACAAAAGTTTAGAAGATGAATCCTAAAGGGGATATCTCCTCCGATTTCATTATCAAATTAAAACTAAAAATAGTGATAGCCATGGCCCTTTTGAATAGACTATATAGTTTCTCAAGTATTGCATACATTCAGGTTAAATGGGATCCATTGTTAGATATACTCATAACATCTAACCATTTAGTGGCACTTAGGGAGATTATAGGTGCCCTATTAAAACCACAGGTGATCCACTCTAATTATATGCCTATGGATGGTAATTTATATATGATGTCATGTATGTTGGATTCAATGATTGCCATATTTTACAAGCCCTATGGTCAAGAGTGGCATCCCTTAAATGAATATTTCTCAAAAAGGAGTGGAGAAGATTTATATTTCATGTACATTAATAGATATAAGAATTAAATCAAAAGGATATGCAATTAGGTATATCGTTATATATATTAATCGATTCAAGGCACCCAAATGGCCAAATTATCTAGAAATATGACAACAAGCTTGAGAAAAATGGGAGACTATTAGTTATACCCAAATGTAATCATCATCCAAGTAGAAGGTGTGAATAAGGAATACATAAAGGGGATGTTAGTATATTATTAGTTAATAAAACTAAATCAAAACTAACACACTAAACACTAACACCTCTATCCTAGACACTAGGGAGAGCATAGGTGATAGGCATACAATGAAAACACAACTAGAAAATAAAAGAATAATCATTTTACCTTCCTTGTAGCTCCAAAATGGATTATTGAATTATCTTACTTAGCTATGTACACAATAAATCTTTTCAATAAAACTCCATTGCTCCACTTATCCTTATCACCTTGGCTTATTTAATTGTCTTATAAATTTGGCATGGTAACACTACTTGAAAGGATTTTTAGAGGTATTTTGGCTTACTAACATTTCACTAATGGAGATTCTTGCATCTATTTGGACATAAAAACTTTAAACCAAAATATCTTGTTGAAGGTATTTTGGCGTAATAATTACATTTCACCAAGATAACTTGTTGATCAATAGGTAGGCCTTGTATTTATAGCCTCCAAAGTTGATTCTCACGCAAGATGAACTAAGGTTGAGATTAAACATGGAACTGAGTTCTAACTAACCCAAGGTGAGTTGAAGATAACTATAATTGAGTTAAAAGGTGTCATATAATTATTATTTTCAATTAATAGGCATGGATCTCAAATTAGATATTTTGAGATATTTGTGAGAGCTTGACAACTCATAAAGGTAATGATTAATAAACTTGACATTTTGATTTTTTAAATTTCCATTTTTAGATAATCATTAATGACAAATGGATAATTTAGATAAGAATTTAATCTAGTTTAATTATTTGATTCATTTTTTATTATCATTTTAGCTCTTTTAATAATTGTTTAAGTGCCTTGTTTAATGGGTTTATAGGCCAAACTACCAATTGTTAGGTCATAAAGTGATTGAGGATGAATCCATGAGAGGTTATTATTGTGTATGGGATAGTACCCCAAATAGGGATATCTAAACATGGTTATGAGCATTAATGAATTATGTGTGGAAAAAATTGGGATGTTCAATGATCCCTAGGCTTAATCTGCATTATTTAGTAAAAATTAGCCTAAATTTTGGTTAGAAGATAGTTATCACCAGAATGGGGTGTCTACAGTTTGACCCTATTTGGGAAGATATTGAAAGTTATAGGAATAATAATGTCTTCTCAAATAATGAAAATTTTGTTAATAAGTAAATAAGATAATGATTAAAGAATAAGTTCCAAACAATGCTTGAGAAGCCTATAATGATGCCGCCTCAAGGGAGTGGTCAACACATATGATTGATGGATGGTCCCCTAAAAAAAATCAAGAAGAAGAATAAAATTAACCTATGGGTGAGATTAATCCAATTGAGATAATGATTTCATGCATTGATTTTAAAAGTACTAATTTTCCCAAAGGTAATTAAAATCATTAACAAATGTTGAGACATTGCTTTGCCCAAAGGTGGTTATAATAAATGGCACATGCACATTCCTTGGAAGGGAGGATAAGTCAAAATAATGATTTTCCCATAGGAAATTATAATAATTAATATGACTTGGATTGAATAATTATTTTTGGTTGTGCCCTACTAAGGAAAATTGGTAAGCATAACTCAAGGATATAACCTATGATATATATTAAAGATGAGTGGGTGCAAATGGAGAAGTGATGGTCTAATGAATAAAGAAGTCACAAAAAATTAGGCACACAAGGATGCATAAAGTGATGAAAGATATGATTGGAAGAATAAATGTGGCTAAGTTGACTCAAGATACATCATGTATCCAATCACTACTTACATAGTCTAAATAGACCTCAAGTCAATGTGGTTCCCCTAGACACATGATAAAATGGAATGAGGAATAAAATAGAATAATAAAAATTGATCAATGTGAATTATTTGGTTGTATTTGTTAAAGTAGAGATGATCATCTTTATTATAATTAATAAAACTAGAATGGTCAATGGCTTAATTTTACAAGGTGGGTAAGAGGATTTACCAAGGTAAATCAAGAGAAGTTTCTATGGCACCATTTCATGTAATATTTCATGAGATAATTTTTGTTATAGCACATGATAATATGCACTATGATATAAAATACCATGATAACTTAGCCATAATATGCATAAGGACTCAATAAATATTTGAAAATAATATACCAATGATAAGAACCATGATGATAATGTTGGCATATGAATATGGATGGACTCAAGAATAATTCACAAGGAATCACATAATGAATGCATAGATACTGAATCAAGGTAGAAAAACAAAATCAAACAAATAAACACACAAAAAATATTGAAAGTAAAATTAACAAAAATCATCCTATCATTGACTAAGTCAATATTTACATATGGAGGCTCAATGGAATGATAAACAGGTGGTACCCCCAAGCAAGGATACATGCAAAGGGAATGACCTATAGGGATAAGATAGCTTGGTATAAGCTGCATGATTTGATGTTGCCCTAGTAGGGTGAAATCCATGAGCTTGGCCTATAAGTGTGAATTGGGCACCCACCATGAATTTTCATCTACATAGTGGGTTGAGGATTGGTGACTCAGTTTAGATAGGATAAATGTTTTTGGATTTTAAGGATTTATATCTCTCTAGGATATTGTAAGCTAATTTTCTAATTTTTAGAATTTTTGAAACGTTTTTGGAATTTATAGGGTATATTAACTCATTAAATATTGATAAGATACCACTCAAAAACTAGCAAGATCACTACTTAGGCTACTTTTAAAATGATGAGAGCATTCAAAAAAGGGTGCTCACAAAATTATGAGATCATTAGCTTAGGTGGCTCACAAAATGGTGAGAGCATTTGAACTTAAAATTCTTAAAAAATGGTAAGAGCATGGGAAAAAAGGTGACTAAGTTGACCTCAATAGAAATTGAGTGCTACCTACATAGTCCTATTAGGACCTCAAGGCACTGTAGTTCTACCTTATAGTGGGGGAATTTGACTAGGTAGCAGTAACTTCATGAGTTAGGCAAATGACACAATATGGAAAGGTGATATGATAATGCATGGTTAAGGTGTTGTTCCTAATTTTCCAATAGGCAATTATAATTTAGGAAACAATGACATAGGTCAATGATACTAATTTGCCCAAAGGCAGTTATAATTGATAACACATAGTGGGGCATTAATTTATCCAAAGGTGGTTATAACTATGAACACTCATAATGAAATGAAGTAATACATAAAGGATACAATTTCCAAACAATTATCATATTGATCTAAGATACTACCTTTGTCTAAAATACTAAATCCCATTTTTGAAGATGCCTGAAGAACCAATATAATGGAACCAAGGTCAAAAGGGTGGGGAGGGAGGGTAAAAAAAACTTTGGTTAATATTGAAGGCATGGTATAATGATAAATGATATGGTACAAGGAATATGATAGGATGGCAATTGGATTTAATGATAATAGGTTTTCCCCCAAGCGATAATGTAAGATAAATTAAAGCGTACGAAATAATAATAAGGTGAATGGCAAATGGAAGAGGCAAGGCAAATGGTTCTTTTATTCCTATTTATGTATAGATGCACATCCTAATAAGCGTATGATACAAAAAAAATAATCAAATGCTTACATTATTGGCCCACACCTCTTCTAAATAGATACTTTGTCAAGAACCTGCTACATATTTTGACTCTAAAAATTATGTTTTGATCTTCATTCATCTTTGAATATGTTTCCTACAAATGTCAAGACAATGTGTCTTTATAGATTATATAAAGTAAATTTTGGTCATGGATGATAAATACATATAAATATTGGCTAATAGGTTTGATTTGGTTATGGGGATATGGATCATAATGAAATGTATAATGGTTGGGAAATAAGTTAAGATTGGGATTTTTAGGCACACACAATGTTGTTGATTCTAGATTTGACTTAATTTTGGTTGTGGTAGGGTCAAAGACTTTTGAATATACTCTTAATAGGAACATAAGATTTATCTATTATTTGAGCCTAAAAGTAGCTACCATATTATTATGTTGTAGATTGGAAGCTATTTTTATGTTATCTATGACAATGTCTTATTCAAACATTGAATAACTATTGTGCTCAGTGATCAGTGCCTCAAAGAGGTTTTCACTAATAAAGTTGTCTTGATTGTCTCATAGTGCATCCAAGAAGGTTTCACCAAGGAATATTGACATTTGACTTTGATTGTCTTCTAGCTCTTATGAAAAGGTTTCACTAGAAGGTGTTGATTTTAGAATTTGATTGTCCCTTAACACCTTCAAAAAGGTCTCATTAGGAGATTGATCTTTTTTTACATGAATGTGGTCTTGGTCCCCCTAATATTCTTCAACTGATAAGTCACCATGGATGCAATTCAATAATGTTTGATTTTATTGGTCCCAATCAACACTTGTGGGAGGTGAAATGTCAATATAATAGATTTTATTGGTCTCTTAGTATTTTGTACATGGGTTGTTTTTGATGGAAAATGGAATGGAATGGGAATAGGCAATAGAATTCTTGTACAAGATACTAAGAGAACTTATATTAAATCTAAATTAATCATCCAAAAATACTATTGAATGATCATAAATGTATTCAAATTGATTTTCAAGTCATCTATAACCAAAGTTATAACAACTATGAATGTATTCTAATTCTGAAACTGAGTCTGACACAAGGGATTGTGAATTCAATGTTGAGGCTAACATTGATCCTATTTATAATGTAAAATATGATATCGATTCAAGAATAGAACCTAACTTCAATGATGATTCTTCATTTAGTGTGAATTTTGATAAAATGATGTATTTTTGAATGTTTGGTATGGCATAAGTAATGGCATGTGATGGCATAATGAGATGTTCAAAATTAGACTCATGTAAGAAGGGTTCAACATAGACTAGATCATCTAGGTAAAGTCCCTTAAAGAGAGGGAACAACTTGAGGGGTGACTCTGATGAATGTCATTTAACTCCTCATTTAATCAATATTCAATTAATGTCTTATCAACTAGGGTTGATGTCCAAAGCTATCTACCGTAAGGTATGGGATAGTAGATCTAGAAGGCTGCTTATGGGGGTGTTTGATTTTCCTATTCTAACTTTTACTAAAGAAATAAATTTGTCCTAAACTACGTGATTCACTCTTTTTCTAAAAAGGAAGAAATCAAATCAATCCACTCTTTTGCTATAAGTAAAAGGTCACACTCCTATTTACATTTGCATGGAAAGTAAAATCACACTCTTCACTAACAAAAGGAAATTTGTTTCACATGTTTACTATAAAGGAAAACACACATTGCTTAGAAGGAAATGATTTTGAAATAAGAAAATTCTTTTTAAACTATGAATTTATTTTGATGTTTTTATGAATAAATGTAAATATTAAAGAGATTTTGATTATAACAATGAATTAGTAAAACATAACATAAATACCATATAGAGTTCTCAGTTCCAAGGAGAGTGGGCCCCTGCTCCTCTCAGACTTAGGAACAAATATTAATCAATGCTAGAAATTGAAGTATTAATTCATAAAATTGAAATGATTACAATTTGTTTGAAACTTGTAATATGCTTGTACAAATATTTCCTCTATTATCTACTCTCTATCATCTGATAGTTATTATATATAATACATGAAAATCTTAAATTTTATACTAATATATTTATCTCAAAATAGGATGCAAAGGAATAGGATTCCTTGGTTGATCTATTCATCCAAAGATAGGAGATTGGATTTCCAAGAGAACTAATTATTGTGATAAAATAGATATCATATCCTATAATAATCCTAAGATCCAAATTATATACAACTTTATCAAAAGTAAATCCTACAAAATAGTAGGTGGTTATTTCCATTATTTTATTCTATCTAGAATTATTCTCTCTTATCCTATCTAGCTGCCAACTTCCCCATTTGTAGCTTCATCCTTACAGAATTCTTAGAATTGACCTTGCAGAGTCAGGAGGAATGAACTTGTGGAGTCCATAGAAATAAGCCTATGGAGTCCATAGAAACAAGCCTATAAATTCTATAGAAATGAGCCTATAGAGTCTGTAGAAACAAGCCTATAGAGTCCATAGAAACAAGCCTATAGAGCCTATAGAAACAAGCCTACAAAATCCATAGAAACAAGCCTATGGAGTCCATAGTTCTATTGGATGAAGATCAAAATTGCATGTTTACTATACATTGCCTGTGTCTTTTTCCTAAGTATTCTTCACAACAAAAATCACTAAAATATGCTATGTATTAGACATTAATGACAAAGTAAAGGTTATCTTTGGTTCAATATAAACAAGACAAATATCTATTTTCCATGTAATAACTATCTAACAATCTAAGATTTGCATAAGATAATATCCTTCAAGAGATGAATTGAAGGAAATAACATGTCAATAATGAGCCATATTTTGAGCTCATCATCTCCCCTAAGCTTTACCTTTTGCAACTCCCATTTCAAACATTTATTAGTTTTCATAGCTCTGGCTTATACTTTCCACACTCTGACTCAAATCATATTCATCAAATTCATATATTATATGCTTATCTGAATTGGTTTTAAATCCCTGATGTGCTTGAATCATTTGTTTCCATATATTGAATTGCTCCTCTGATTGTGGAGCCCAACTCTGCCATCCTAGAATAGGTATGATCAGCAAAGGGGGTCTATATCTCATGCCAATCCATTTTTGATCTCCCCCAGAGTTTATTAACTCTATCAATATTTTAAAAATTGAGGATGCTCTCTTCATAATCCATCTTAAGTTATTTTGGGACATGACCTCTCATCTTTTAAGAGGCACTGAAAGTTGGTCCCATCTATTTACACTTGCAGCCACCACTGAATCAAAACTCTATCATGAAAATAAATCAAAAGAAACATCAAATCATATAAATCTTGTAAATAATGTGTTTTAACCTCATCATCTAACAAATCACAGTTAAAATTATATTTGATCAATCTAAGAATAGGAAACGCTAGTCAGACACATAATCTTATAGTCTTAGCATGATTTGTATAGTCCTCAAATCTACTTTTCCATGCTATTTTATTTTTGAATGTAGAATGTAATGCCATCAGTTGAACTTATCCCATATGAAGGTTTATCAAAAATTTATTGTGATCATGGTCTCCTAGAATCAAATCATGAAAATAAAATTCACAAAGAAAATCCTGTTGATCAGGTTCAACACTATAGAAAATTTCCAAAAATGTTGTTGGCTGCAAAATTTTGTAAGGAAGATGACAAGAGACCTACAGAAGCTATCATTTGTAAAATTGTTCAAATAAAAATCAACTATATGCAAGAGAAGGATTCCTATATGCCAAAAGAGTTTCTCCTAATTTGCATGCATCCTACAATATTTCTTCTAAATCTTGGACTTTAGTTTCTAATTCTTTCTTTTCTTTTTCCAAGAGTTTATTTGAAGAAGTTGCATCTTTGTTTTTATATTTAAGTACAAAATATTATTCTTTAATTTGATGTAGTATTTGCAAGGGAGGAATACTTGGATCACTTGTTTGACAACCATGGTCAACAAATACCTTAGGAGGAAGAGGTGCAATATCAGGTGCTTTGGAAGAATTTACCAAACTCTGTAATCTTCTATTTTCCTTCTTTAGGCTTTCTATATATATCCAAATATCTATTTGTTCACTTTCATGTTCCTTTATTATTTCCTCTAATCTGTAAACTTTTGTTGCATGATTAGTAGATATTATATCTAATTTTTGCACCAAAAATGAGTCGAGATGATCCTTGTCCTACAATTAACTGATCAAGTCAATAATGTTAACTATTTGTTGTTGTTTAAGAGCTTGAGCTTGAGAAAGATAAAAATTTAACTGAAGAATAGGATCATTTGGATTAGATGATTTTCCTTTCTCATTGGTACATATAGTTTTCCCTTTATCCATTACAATTTTAACTAAAACATGTGGTTATTCCACTATACTTGATTTCTCTACTGTGTATGGCTCTTCCTCTAGAATTTTATCCTCCATTATGATTGGAGAGTTCATTTTTTAAGGAATGTCTTCAATATTTGTAGGTGCAAGGATATTTTGATGTATGGGGGAATGAGATACCATTTTAAGACTTTACAAAATGTCTATAACTTCTTGTTTATCTTCATCTATCATAATGAGCCTTCTCCTTCTTTTAGTCACTCTTTGAGCTACACTTGGTTGGTTTTCCTTCTCAACCATCAATCCCTTAGTCTTCTTAGGTTTTGTAGCAACCTTTCATCTCAATTTTCTTCTTCCTAACAAGGGAACTGGTTATACTATAGATTCATGAGGTTCTTGTGGAGACCTTGAAACTATATGGATTTGAGACCTTGTGATTCTTCTTGAAGAAGAAGTAATTTCTATTGGGACTACAGTCTATGATTTATTCCTTGGTGTTATTTTCTAACCTAATGTAGTAGGTGGAGATGAGCATTCTTATGGTGAATTTGGGTTTTCTTGTGTAGGAAAATCTAGAATTTGTTGTGCTATACTATTATGAAATTCCTCCCAAACCTCTTGTCCTTGCTGAAGGAAGTGATGTTGGATAATGAGATGAATAAGGCCATGATGCCTAAGAGCAACATTAGGGGTTGTAGACATAACTTATAGAGCACCATATAATAAGGATGGAAGGGTAATTTTGTATTGAGGGTTTTATTTCCCATGCTTAAGATGTATTAACATTTTGATGGTGTATCCCCTTAAAAGACTGTGTTGCCCTTCACAAATGATATACTTGAGTACCCACTTGGCAATAGATTTTTAGGGTTTAGGAAGTGAATTTATACTAATTGATTTTAATTTTCCCTTGGAATATACTAGACATGAAGTTCCAGTCTACTCGTTACCATTAAAATGACTAATTAAATCACTAAATAAAATTCTACCTATAGCTCTTATTCCCTCTTATGGAACTTGTATAATTTGGCTTATAACCTGAGTTGTGTTGTCCCTAAAAAATGACTCCTCATTTTTCAGACAACATATGACTATTTTGGTCCTACATGGCTAAAATTGTCTATCCCCTTTCCAAAAATTTGTTTTGAACATTCAATTTCATCATTTTCTCAACTTTTTGGTAAAAGGATTAGTAGGTTCAACTAGTTCAAAGGGTCTGTCGACAAGCATCAAAACAAGGATTGAACCATTGAACCTTGAACCTTTTCGGTTTAATGGGTTCAAAGGTTAAACGTCGTCAACAAGAGCTAAGCACTTCGGTAGAGGTTCAAATTTTGACCGTTTCAAGGTTATGTGGCCTCGATCACTTAACAAGTCTCAAAATCTTGAACCATTGAACCTTGAACCATTTTGGTTCATCGATTCAATGGGTTCAACATTCAATCAGTTTAATGCACTGGGTTCAATGGTTCAAAGGCCACCTTAGTTAAGAAAAGAAGCATGTGTAAAATAATGAGTTAGGTAGATGCTGCCAAGTGTCAATGGTCAAGCCCCACTAAAATTTGTTTCTATGAATTGGTGGATATTGCCATGTGTCCCTCTTGAAGCTTGTTGGGAGCCTCCAAGTGTCAATATCCATAGTCTCTTCCCTTAGCTTCACTGTTTCAAGAAAAGACCATGGTGGGGCCAGGGACAAGTGACTAAATGAAGTGGAATGTGCCAAGTGTCTACATCCACATGACTAAAAAATGTATTCAAACCACACCACATGTCCCTTGCAGAGATCAATAGAGGTTGACAAGTGTCATCATCCATAAGAGCCTAACTGAGCCCCAAAATTTTTTATGGTGTCACAAAGGCCTGAGGAGGTGGATGCTACCAAGTGTCAATAGTGGAAGATGCTATGTGTCCTCAAGTGTTCCTATAGAAGATGCCACGTGGCACTTGTTCAAAGAGTGGAAGGCACCACAATTCAAAGGAAAGGGGAACTCATAATATAAAGGCACATATAGAGCTAAGGAAAGGTTTCCTTCAGATGAATTGTCTAAAGGAAATGAAAGGGACGATAGCATGCCAAAGAATCAAAGCTAGAAGTCCACTTAGAAGACACCAAAGGACATGTTCCCTTCAGAAAAGGTTTGAGCCTCAAAGGGCAGTGGAAGCTACCATGTGTCACAAGCTGAGACACAATTTTGAATAAAGCCTCAAAGCATGGAACTCACCACATGTCCTGACCCAGTGTAGTAGATGTTGCCACGTGTCTGCATCCATGCCCCCCAAGCCTCTAACAATTTAAAATATTATTTTGATAAGCCTATTTCAATGCTATGGATGCCACCATGTGTCTTCACCATTGTCACAGTAGAAAGTGGCCATAGAAAGTGAGAAAGACATGGGAGAATTATTAAGAAGAATGACAGGCTTGCAAATGTCAGATTTGTCGTGATGAAGTGTCTATTGATTTTAGTAGACTTACAATGTAGACCTAAATGCATTTAAAATAGCTTAAGGATAGGACCAAGAAAAGGAAGAGACAAAGAGGGAAACTCAGCAGGAGTTAATTCCAGTAGGTGAAGTAGTTCACCAAGTAGATATTTGGGGCCTGCAAACATTGAAAGCACTTTATGTTTGTCCCTTATGAGATAAAGGTAGAATAGATAGTTGCATGGCTAAGTAGGTGATGGAATGAGAAATTAAAGCTCAAGAGGAGGCACTAGAGATAAATCAGCATGCCATAGTCAAGGTAGCCACCCTGCTCCATCATGGCCCTTCTTGACAAGACCAGAATGCATCTAAGGCATTGAATGCAACGAATGGGTCACTCCATAAGACAAAGTGCCAAGCCTCCCTCAAGCCTCTATATAATGTAATCTCTTGTATCATTTGAAGGGAGATCTTCTCCTTACCAAAAGTGAAACTCTGCCCAAATTATAAGGCATTACTGAGACTTTGAGCTCAGATTATAGTTCATATTTCTTTGATTGAATGAGAAAGCAAGTTACTTGTAGACTTTGTACTGTTATAGCTTTTTCTACTTTAGGAGATTATTCGTATGTCTATCTTCTGAAATTTTTCTTGTTTATTTGATTTAACAAGCAGAACTAGTGGAGGTGATAAGGAAGGTGTCCTGAAGCCAACTACTTTCAAACTTTGTGTTGTCATAGTTGTCTTTAGTGTGTGTTTTTCTTTTCTATTTCTGTGTAAAAGACCTTGGGATGAATTTGTGCCCTCATTTTCTTTCATATCTCCCTCTAGGGTAGTCAAGGTGGAGACTTTTTGCTACATCTTAGATTGATGGTTACTTTGGACCCAGTTACCAGTCACTTATTACTAGAAAGAGTCCTACTGTTTGCAAGAACAAGCACTTCTGAAAGAAGAGAAGTGCCTTCTATCACTTTAATAATATTTCTACTATCCAAGAAGGGATTTGGCTCTTGGTTGAATGTTACTTCTAAAAGAAGAGAAGTGTCATCACCAATCACCCAGTATTTCTCCTCTATTTGTCAGCATCATCTCTGAAAAAAGAGAATGGATGGTTTATCCCACCCCTGTGTCTTACTTTCTGCTTACTTATATTATATATAGCCTCCACATATTTAATAGGGAACCTCCCCTTGATGAGAGGAGAGATTTTTCCTCTGTTGATGTAGTAAACCTGCACACCAGGATGACCCATCTCCCTATGCTATGGTGATAGGAACTATTTTGGTCACCAGTTAGCTAGCTGACAAAATATTCACCCAACAAGTTGTAATAGGAATAACAATGCCTTTCACAATTAAAAATTCAAGGGTGAGATTAGTGATTAATTCACTTACCATTGTTTCATTGAAACCCTAGAACTTTTCAATGAAAGTTAGCTATCCATTGGCTCTAAACACTACCACAGAAGATTTATCTTTATAAAACTTTATTTTATCCTTCAACTCTGATCATGTCTTCTATCCCATTTCTATGTTGATTTATAGTCAACTTTGTTCCTTTAACTCTGATTGAGGTGTAGACTAGTATTTTGTCAAAATTGGTAGGCAACAATCACTAAGGATTTATAGGTGACAATCATGGAGGATCTGTAGACCAAATTCTATTGAATTTTGTAGAAATGAAATGGTTCATACCAAATTCTACAACTACATGAGTTCATATTTTGATATGATGACTTGATACAGTTAGGTGTTGCATATTTCTATAGAGTGTGCCAGCCATTTTGTCTCATTAATACAAGTTGGGTGAAATGATGATGTGTCACATTGATGGTGATAGTGATTCATTACTTCATTTAAAACCCCTTTTTATGACATCCCATCATTATGATACTTGATGACTCAATTGATTATATCAAAGATGTACACTTATCCATACACCTTTGATGGCTTGCTTACATACTTTTTTTTTCATTATGGCATGTGTCATGTCATTCTATTTTGGAAGATTAAAATTTTAGTCATCTCCATAGAATAAGTCTTTATTAAATTGAAGATAATTATTTAACTAAACATACATAAATAAAATATATGTCTTACTTACTTTGACCTTAGATGTTATCCTTTGCTCACCATGTGTCCTGCACAAATAAGTTTGCATGGATTAGTTTATTGCATGGAGATGACCAATCATAGTGACATGATGAGATGTTATTATAAATTTTTTTTTAACCCTTTGGCCAACCATTGCTAGTTTTCTAGCCAAAGCCCTTTTTGCAATGCATACCTAGCCATCAAGCTAGTTTTTTTGGCATGCATTGTCAATAACGTCCCTAGAAGGATTTTCACTATTGATATATTTTTTATTTTTTATTTTATTTTTATTTATTTTTTAATTTATTTTTTAATTTTTTTTATAGGATTATCAAGGAGCATGTTCACTAGAAGAAGCAGAGCTCTTTAGAATAACTACTTGATCCTTTAACTTTTGAACAAATTATTCTTTATTGAGAAGCTTTTGATAGAGCTTAAATCTATGTCCATTGACTAACAGAGCTCTTCTACTATCATCAATA
The DNA here is from genome assembly GCA_037957365.1 of Torreya grandis. Lineage (NCBI taxonomy): Eukaryota > Viridiplantae > Streptophyta > Pinopsida > Cupressales > Taxaceae > Torreya > Torreya grandis. The sequence goes on along the minus strand of JARHVA010000837.1, from coordinate 4,256,276 downwards.
GGTATTATCTTAACAGAACCATTTTCATAGACCTCCTCAATTTGATAAGGTCCCAACCACCTTGTTTGTAATTTTTCTTTGAACTGTTGAAATTTGGAATCAAACAACAGTGCCTAATCTCCTTTCTAAAAGTTTTGTTACTTGATTTGTGAATCATACCAAACTTTTCTTTGATGTTGTACTAATTTAGTTCTTTGTAGTGCTTCCATCCTCATTTCATCAAGTTTATTAAGCTATAGGATTCTTTATTTCTATATTTATTATAATTCAATTCCTATTTATACAGCTATTTTTAGAGTTTATAATTCAAATTCAATCGAGAATAAAGGATTATTACCATAAACCAATTCATAACATGAAAATCTAGTTGTTGTTTTCCAAGTAGCATTATAGGCCCAAACAACTTATGGTACCTTATCTACCCAATCCTTTATGTTGGAATTAACAACCTTGGTTAAAATGGTTTTTAGTTCTTTATTGGTGACTTCAAATTTCCCATTAACTTGTGGATGGTATGGAGATGTTTTTCTGTGCTGAGTTTGATATAATTTTATGAAGTGCTTTATCATGTTTGACATGAACTGTGGTCCTTGATCTAAGAATATCTCCTTTAGAACACCAAATATTTATATGATTTTAAAATATAAGAAATTAGCTACCATCTCTTCTCTTGCATGAGTAAATCTTCAAATTTTTCCCACTTGGTCACATAGTCTGTACATACTAGGAGATATTCTCTTCTTCTAAAAGGAGGATCCACTAGACCTATAAAATAAATTCCCCATTTCTCAAATAGTTTTAAAACCAATTAATGTTGAGGGTGTAGAGGCATTTCTATTGAAAGAGTAGGCTATCCAATTCTTTGACAAGCATCACAGTGTCTGACATATCTTTTCACTTGATGATGAAGGTGAGGCCAATAGTATCTTGCTCCCAAGATTTTATGTATGGTTCTTTGAGCTAAGTAATGTCCTCCTCCTGGTTCATCATGACAAGCTCTGATGATATCATAAGCTTCACCATTTATCACACACTTTTGAAACACATGGTCAGGTCCAAGTTTAAGTAACATTCCATTAATCCATTTGAAAGAAGAACTTTATTTGATTAAATGTTTCTTTTCTTTTTGTGAAAATTGTAGAAGAAACTTCCCTATGGTGAGGTAATTGGCTATATCAGCAAACCACAGATATTTTGGTGAAATAGAAAATAGTTGTTCATCTAGAAAGTCATCTTCCACTAGTTCTTTGTCACCTATAGTGTTAATTCTTGACAAGAAATCAACCACCACATTAGACTTCCCTGGTTTATCTATAATAGTAACATCAAATTCTTGTAAGAGCAATATCCATCTGATAATCCTACCTCCCACAATTGGTTTATTGGTAAAATATATAATAGCTGAATGGTCTGTATAGACAAATACCTTATAGCATATTATGTAGTGTCTAAATTTGTTAATTTCATAGATTACAGCTAGGAATTCTCTCTCAGTTGTGGTGTAATTTCTCTCAGCAAGTGTCATGTTTTTGCTAATATAATATATAGCATACATGTTTCCCTCTTCATATTTTTATCCAATGACTAATCCTTGTGATGTATTGGAAGCATCTATGTATATATGGAATGGCTTAGTCTAATCTAGTCCTCTCAATACTGGAGCAGTAACAAGTTTAGCTTTGCTGGTCTCAAAGGCCTACTGGCAACTATCACTCCATTCAAATGTACTATATTTTGTAAGCAAATAAAACATAGGGGTAGCTATTTGGATAAACTTATCTATGAAGCATCTGTAATAACTAACATGTCCCAAAAAACTCTTAATTTTAGTTTGTGTTTGTGGAATGGGTAAATTAGAGATTATTTTGACTTTAGTTGGATCTACTTAAATGCCTTTTGCAGAAATATGGTGTCCCAAGACTATTCCTTCATCCATCATCAATAAACATTTCTAATGGCTCAAAGATAATTGATGTTCCTCATATCTGATCAATACTCTTTCCAAGATGGTAAGAGCCTCTTCATAAGTTTCACCATAAATAGTGCAATCATCCATATATACTTCAACACAATTATTTGTAAGGTCAGAGAATATTTCTATAACTACTCTTTAGAATGTTTCTAGAGCATTACAAAGTCCAAATGGAAGTACTCGATAAGCAAAAGTTCCCCAAGGGTAGGTAATCATGGTTTTTATCTTGATCTTCAGTGGCTATCGTTATCTAGTTATACCCGCTAAACCCATCTAGGAAAGGAAAAAATCTCTTTCTTACCAAGTTTTCAAGAACTTAATTAATGAAAGGTAAAGGAGAGTAATCTCTAAGTTTTGCTTTGTTTAATTCTTTATAGACTACACATACCCTTAATTTTCCATTTTTCTTGGGCACAATTACCAGAGGTGTAACCCACTTGCTATCTAAGATGGGTAAATAAACCTAGCTTTCAACAACTTTTGGATTTCTATTTTGACCATTTCCTTTATTACTAGGTTTATTCTTCTTTGTGGTTGTCTGATCGGTTTGAAAAAATCTATGTAAATGTGATGAGTACATATGCTGGGGTAAATTCCCTTCATGTCAGTATAATCTTAAGCAAAAACCTTGGTATGTCTTTCCAATACTTCAAAGAGTTGATCTTTCTCTTCATTTGTTAACCAACTATTGATGTTCAAAATCTTTCCAAGTAATACCATGATTGGTTTTATACCTGGGTAGTTGGATTCTATTTGCTTAAACTCACTAATCAATGAGTTCAAAGGACATAGATGAGGAAGTAGTTTATGAAACATAGTTACATTATCAACAAACTCTTTTCCAGGAGGAATCAATCTTGCTAAATAATAATGAAATGCATCTAAGAAATGAGTTTTTTATTATTCTACCAATTTTTACACATTTTCCTGAATCAATCAATGATCATATGGTGAAGAAACAATAAAAGAAGTAGAAGCGCAGGTTTTAAAATATTACATTTAACCCAATAATCCTAAACTAAGGTAGTCTGTATTTTATGGACTGATAGAGTCTGTAGCTTTACGACTAGTAGAGTCCATAGATTTTGGACTGGCAGAGTCCATATATTCTAGGTATATGTCTCCATTTAATTCTTTCAAGTGTTTTTTAACTATGATCATAGCTAGTGAGGAAATGTTGTTTAATGTGTTATCGGATTCATCCACCCAAAGTTCTTGTATGTAATTTATTGATGGTTTTGTAAGAGGATACAAAGAGATGCATTTGGACTTTATCCCATTAAAAATGGTCATGTCTCCTGAATTGCAATCAATAATACTGCTATAATATCCAACCATGGTCTACCTATGATTATAGGATATCCTAGATTATTTGTTTTAGGTTGCAAAACCATGAAATATAATAGATACTCCCAAGATTCTATTAATACTTTAACATTTTCTATAGTCCCTTCTAGTTTCATTACATACTAGTCCACCATTTGAATAATGGTAGTTATGGGTTGCATTCTCATAACAAATAATGCATGGAGAGTATCAATTGTCATAACATTGATTGTTGCTCCCAAATCTACCAAGACGTAGGAATTTCTTTACCTCTGAATGTAACTATGATCACTGGGCTTCCTAGATCTGTATATTTTGGAACTAATAGTTTTCCTACTAATAAATCAGCAACTTTTCTATCAACATGAATGGTTCTTAGATATTTTGTTTTCCTCTCAAGTGTCTTGATACAAAGGTTTTTGATGATCTTGTTTAATTCAGGTATATCCCTAATAGCTTGTAGAAGGGGTACCTCAATATTGATCTTTTACAACTCATGGACCAAGTTGGATTCTAGTTTAATACCCATTTCTTTTAATCTTTTAGGAAAAGGAACTACTGGGGTAGTAGTTTTTCCTTTGTTTGCTTTAGGGCTCATTTTGATTTTAGCCTCTCTAGTGTTTAATCAAGATGATTTAGTCTTTTCATTTTCATCAGGTATCTCAAAAATGAGAACTGGAGGTTTTTGTATAGTTTTACCTAATCTCAAATGTATGTTTGAACACTTAATAACTCCAACATTGATTATATATTCATGTTTATTAACATAAATAGGTGTTGGTTGTTTATTTTTTAGATTTTCTATTGGTTGTGTAGGCATTGAGGGTTGATTGATTTGTCCTTATTACTGAATAACTAGGGTGGCATAATAGTTTGATATTGAAGTGGTCTTCTTAGTTGGGTGAATTTTGATTGTGGGTTCTACTGTTGATTCCATTGTTGATATGGCTATGCCATCCATTACTGTTGTGGTATGCATTGTTGCTATGGTTGTGGCATCATCCATGGGGGTGTTGGCATCTAATCTTGTCTCACCCATGAATTTTGAATTGATGAAATTTGGGGTTGATTCCAAAACAGTGAAGGAACTGAAACATTCCATGGTGTCATCCATGGATTAACTAGATTTCTTGCATTAAACTATCATTGAGCCTAGTTTTATGGGGCAAAGTTTTGTCTCTAAATATAATTTACTTCTTCAGCGGACTAGACTTGTGTTTTCATTTGATTTTTTAAAATAGGTAGAAGGGTACAATTTTTGGTATCATGATCTGTTGCATCATAGATCCTGCATGATATAACATTGGTTCTATCTAGTGGACATTCTCTAAGGGTGTGTTTCTATCTACACTTAGGATAGTAGATTGCTAAGGGTTCTATTAGATTTGCCTTAGCTTGAAGGCCATCCAAGTTACTATTTAGTGTAACTAGGATATCTATCTTTAGATTAGAAAATTCTTCCATTAACTTACCAACTTAATTAGATTTCCCAAATCTTCCTTTCCTAATTCTAGGATTCATTCAAGAGTAGTTGATACAAAGCTCAAAAATTTGATCAAAATCTAACTTATTTATATCTCCTATACCCATAAAATTTAAGGCATCTCTAGTGTCTTCATCCAACCCTTTCAAGAAAACCAATTTATAAACATCTTCAGTGAGTGGATAATTGCTTCTTTTATGAGTGAACATGAATCTATCCAAATAATCCTCTAAAGATTCATCCTCATTCTATTTGATTTTGAAGAAATCCTCTTTTATTTCTCACACTCAGTATTAATCTTGGTATTTGTTCAAGAATTATATTTCCATGTCATCCCATGTTCTCATAGAATCACTAGGTAAACCCATGAACCATCTCATAGCTACATCTTTAAGTGTAGAGGGACATAGTTTTAATTTATGGACATCTATTGTGTAATCATAGGTTTGACATAACACCTTAAACTCAAACAAGAATTGATCAAGATCTTATGTAGATCTTCCCTATAAATTTGGCAGATTAGCTAGTGAAGTATTTTTCATGGGGGTTTGATCATTAGGATCTACAACAATAAGAAAGGAGAAAGTCCTTCCTGGTTGTGCAAGTTTTTGACTTTTTTGGAGATCCATTTCTTCTTCTGATGTTGTTTCAAAATGGGATGATCTTCACACTAAATATTTGTGGTATTAGTTATGGGTTGTTAAAAATTTTCAATTTTTTTTTAGTTACATATTTTTGAAATGCTTCTTCTAAATCCTTGAAAACTTTTAAATAGTGTCTTCCTACAAGAGATTGATCTTAAGGAATTTGTCCTATGGGGATTTCTTGTGGCAATGGCCTAGTTTCTATCCAAGTTTGAGAAGATTCTTACAAATAGGTTTCACTTACAACTTCTAGTTCACTACTCAGAGATGTTGAATGAGTGTCCACTTGTGTTCTTACTGGAAACTTTGGGATGAATCATCCTTTAGAATCTCTAGGATGGTACATCAATTTATTGAATTTTTATAGGATTTTATGGGTTTTTACAATGTTTTCTATTTTTCACTCTAGACCAATAATTATTACCTTACTAACACCTTATGTTCCCTGGAAATGGTGCCAAAAATGATGAGTGTCATTTAACTCCTCATTTAATCAATATCCAATTAATGTCTTATCAACCAAGGCTAGTGTCCAAAGCTATCTGTAGTAAGGTATGCATGGTAGATCTAGAAGGCTACTTATGGGGGTGTTTGATTCTCCTATTCTAACTTTGACTAAAGAAAGAAATGTGTCCTAAAATACATGATTCACTCTTTTGCTAAAAAGGAAGAAATCAAATCAATCCACTCTTTTGTTATAATTAAAAGATCACACTCCTATTTATGCTTGCATGGAAAGTAAAATCACTCTCTTCACTAACAAAAGGAAATTTGTTTCACACATTTACTATGAAGGAAAACACACATTTCTTAGAAGGAAATGATTTTGAAATAATAAAATGCTTTTTAAACTATGAATTTATTTTGATGTTTTTATGAATAAATGTAAATATTAACAATATTCTAATTATAAAAATAAATTAGTAAAACATAACATAAATATCATACACAGTTCCTGGTTCCAAGGAGAGTGGGCCCTTACTCCTCTTAGACTCAGGAACAAAGATTAATCAATGATGGAAACTAAAGTATTAATTCATATAATTGAAATGATTACAATCTATCTAAAACCTATAATATGCTTATACAAATCTTTTCCTCTATTATCCGCTCTCTATCATCTGATATCTATTATATATAATATATGAAAATCTTACATTTTATACTAATATATTCATCTCAAAATAAGATGCAAAGAAATAGGATTCCTTGGTCGATCCATTCATCCAAAGATAGGAGATTGGATTTCCAAGAGATCTAATTATTCTAATAAAATAGATATCCTATCCTATAATAATCCTAAGATCTAAATATATATACAACTTTGTCAAAAGCAAATCCTAAAAAATAGTAGGTGGTTATTTCCCTTATTTGAATCTAGCTGGAATGATTCTCTCTTATTCTATCTAGCCACCAGCTTTCCCATTTGTAGTTTCATCCTTACAGAATTATCAGAATTGACCTTGCAGAGTCAGGAGGAACAAGCCTATAGAGTCCATAGAAACAAGCCTATGGAGTCCATAGAAATAAGCCTATAGAGTATGTATAAATGAGCCTACAAAGTCCATAAAAACAAGCCTATATAGTTCATATAAACAAGCCTATAGAGTCCATAGAAACAAGCCTATAGAGTCCATAGAAACAAGCCTATAGAGTCCGTAGTTTTGTTGGATAAAGATCAAAATTACACATTCACTATACATTACCTATGTCTTTTTCCTGAGCATTATTCACAAAAAAAATCACTAAAACATGTTGTGTATTAGAAATTAATGAAAAATTAAAGGATTAGTCTTTGGTTCAATATAAACAAGACAATTATCTATTTTCCATGTAATAGCTATCTAACAATCTAAGATTTGCATAAGATAATATCCTTCGAGAGATGAATTGAGTGAAATAACATGTCAATAATGAGCTATATTCTAAGCTCATCAGACTCTAAAAATACTATATTATCAAAGTGATACTCATAAATGAGGGTAAAAATGTCAAGAGACAACTTAATGGAGATTGGATTGTAAAATTAATGCTTTATAAAAATAAGACAATGGTTGAGATAATGATTTGCCCAAAGGTGGCTATAATCATTAAGATGTGACTCAACAAAGATTAGTTTGTTAGAGTGAGACTACTCAACTAAAGGGAAAGGATAAAAAGGTGATTTATCATTGTTTGACTCATAAAAAATAGGTGTTTTAATAAAAACCTCATGGATTGGATCGTTCTCATGGCCTTCATTTTCAAATAATGGCTCTTGGAAAGGTAATGATTGGCTTTGTTATGGCTTGAATACTAGTTTAGATTTTCTAAAGTGGGGTAAGATTGGCATTATATGAATAATGATTATTGTTTGGATAATTTCTTATTTATGAATAAGCTCATCTACAATGGGTTTAACAAAGGTTGGTTTCTAGTTTAAGATAGTAATTATGACCCATCTAGTCTTAATTTCACATCTTTTTTGGGATTACAAGCTAGAATATTTAAAAGGTACTTAAATGGTAATGTAAGGGTGTGGAAAATATTGGTTTCTAACACAAGCCAAAGGATGAGGCCCTAGAATAGTAATGGAAGGGCATTGCAAAGTTTTGTTATTGATGCAAGATAAAGGACAAGGGTTAGGAATGGTAATCCTTGGGTGTTGTGAAGCTTGGTTACTAATGCAAGGAAAAATATGAGGCCTAAAATTATAATCCATGGGCACTAAAAATCTTGGTGGATGATGCAATCCAAAGGATGAGGGCCTAGAATGGTAACCCTTGGGCATTGTGAAGTTGGGTTGCATATGTAGACTAAAGGAGGATTAATGGTGTAGGTAGGGGATCAGGTACCATTAACATTAAAATATTGTTATGCTAGTTATACCAAATAAGGGTGATCATTTCATATGATAATCATCATGACTAGGTTTGGATATTAGCCCAAAGAGGGTGGTCATGGTGTATGAAAATGGTCTTAGTCTAGGTCTAGGTTTAAAAGTGGCATTTTTATAGGAATGGAACCATTTTCCAAAATGGTCAATGATAAACACAATTGAAAATGTCTAATGTAAAATTTCTCACACAAATGGTCAAGTGAATGGATAAATTTGAATGCCAATTTTAGTAAAAAGTGTTTCAAACAACTCTAATCAAGGTCTAAAAATGAAAGAAGTTGCTAGGTATTTTGGAAACATGTAAAAAAATATAGACTTTGAAATAACACTAGGTATAAAACAAAAAGGAATTTCCAGGTCTTTTGGAAACAAAACACAAAGCTAGACTTGGCACAAACTAGGTATAAAAGACAAGAAGATAAATCTAACAAATTTGAAACACTTTGACTCAAACTCAATATTTAGATTCAAACATAAACTTAAATTTTGGAAAAAGACATTGTACTTTAAGGATGCAAAATATAGACCACTTCCCAAAATTAAGAACAAAAATAGTCTTTAAATCAAGCAAGGAATTAGTCTAAGTTGCACAACCCAAAATAAGAGTTAAATGTCTAAGCCAAAATTATGTGAGGCATAAGAATAAACCAATCAAGGTTTGAATTTAAACTCATCAAGACCAATTTGGGACTTGATTTAGAAGTCTTGGTTTCTTAAATAGACAACAAGCTAGACCAAAATTAATGACATTATGATACTAGGCATAGACCATGAAGGCACACATGGCTTTGATATTTGCAATTAGATATAATGAAACAAGTCTTTGAAACAATGCAAGCAACATAAAAAATCTATCATAATCTAAAGGTATGACAAATAGTTTGTTTCAAAAAATCTAAGGCATAAGACATGGAATGAAATGGAGAACATAATGATTCCCCTTTCAAACAAGTGACACAAACACATAAAAGTTTGATAAATGACTAAGGAAAAGTGTGGTGTCAAATGGAGACTAACACCTCTTCAAACAAAAAAGTGATATGAAAACATGAATTGTTTTAGACATGGTTGAAACAAACAAATATTTTTGACTCAATATAATGCAAGTAAAAACAAAAAATAATATACACCTACGTGTATCATCTTAATCTTAAAAATTGACAAGTTGTCTTTATACTGTCAAATTATATCTATATACTTGATCTTGAGATTAAATTATGTTGTTAATCTAAAAATAAAATACACATGAAAATTAGGGTTTTTAGACCCCCTCTTATGTCAAGATTTCATACGATGACATGTAATTTTGGGATACTCACCCTACATTTATAGTATATCTACAACAAGTAGGGTTGTCTAAAAATTTATCAATTTTCATGAATTCTATATGGTCTTGTATGTGTGGTTAACAGTAGGGTGAAACACATCATTTAGATATGTATTAACTAGATTCAATTCCTTTTCACAACCACTGCATGTGTCAATTACTTGGTGTAGTGTGATGTTTAAGTTAAACCTACGTTCTGAGGTAGTCTTTTACTGATGAAGCTTATTTATCTGCTCATACAAGTGTCACAATAAATTTACCACAATTTGTATAACCCTATCATGGATTGGGTTTTAAGTGATGTCAAGATATGAACTCTTAGGTTGAAACTTCCTCAGATAAATTGTGAGGAGGCGATGAACTCTTGACAACAAGCTAAGATGCATAAAATAGAAATTGAATAGAATGAATTTAGGGTCATTTTGGGTTCACCCAAATCACTCAGATTTTGGGGAGGGCCTTAGTGACTTTCCTTCCATGATTTTTGACAAATTGAAAAATTCAATAAGTGAAGCATTTTTATCACCCAATTTACATAAATGGGATGGGGGGAGAGCATACACTATACACTTGGCTTATGAGACAAACACATAACAATAATCACAAAAATAAAAACTGTTATGAGTATTTAACTAGAGTGTGAGTTTATTTTTAGAGAACCAAATGAAATATGAAATTAGGTTTAGACCCTTGGCATTGTTTGATAAATTTAGAAAAAATGAAAATGACTCAACTAAAATATTTTTAAAACACCAAATGTAAATGTGATTTTGAAGCTTAGAATGCTCAAAAATTTATTTCCTTAGTCTTTGCATCTTACAAAACATGTTAGGGGTAATTTTTCTTAGAAGCTAAAAAGAAGTGATTAAATGACTTTTGGAATTTAGCTCTCGAGTTTCAAATGTTTTTAACACAGTGCAAAATCATAAATACACAAAGCAATATCACAACTTTTCCAATAAAACTAAAACTGGTTAGCACAAAACTACAACTTCTTGTAGAGCAAAGAGTTAGTGAAAAATAATGACTCTACAAGAAAAATTGCTATTCTATAGTACAAAACTAGAAATCTATATTTCAAAATGATAATTTCCTAAAAAATAAATATTTAACATAAAATCATGAATATTCAATGCAAAAATGTAGATTACGATGGCAATACTATGATTATATAATGCAATACCACAAATTTGGGAATAATATTTAAAATTTACAAACAAAATCATGACTATAAAAACAATAACACAACTCAATAGTCAAAATTTCTACTTATCAATAAAAACCATGACTTATAAAATCAATATCACTACTTATCAAAGTAAAACCACTACTTATCAAATCAAAACTGTAACTACAATATCACAACTTTATAGTGTAATATCATGACTTTACGATGAAATATCATGACTAAAAAGAGCAAAATCATGATTAAATAGAACAAAAATGTGATTACCTGTAAGATGTCTATAGGCTTTAAATTTCCACTTTTTTGGCCAATAAGCTAGGATTTTGACATGAAAATTATTTGATAGATATCTTAAAATTTCTTGGTAAGAACTTTTTGGGGTGAAGGTCCCACTGAGCATGCCATCATGTGAAAAAATAATACATATAGTGGAGGTTAGTATATTTTTAGTCAATAAAACCAAATCAAAACTAACACATTAAACACTAACACCTCTAATCTAGACAATAGGGAGAGCATAGGTAACAAACATACAATGAAAACACAACTAGAAAATAAGTTAAATCATCCTCTTACCTTCCTTATATCTACAAAATGGCTTGTTGAATTAGATTTCTCAGCTATGTATTCAAGTAATCTTTGTCAATGAAGCTCTGTTACTCTACCCCTCCTTGGCACCTTGGCTTGGCTAGTTGGATTATGAATTTCTCATGGTAACACTACTTGAAAGGCTTATTGGAGGTATTTTAGAATAATAACATTGTATAATGAATCTTATTGAATATATTTGAGCATAATAACTTTACACCAAAAGATCTTATTGGAGGTATTTTTTCATAATAACATTGCACTGAGATAGCTTATTGATCAATAGGTAAGGCCTTATATTTATAGCCTCCAAAGTTAACTCTCACCCAAGGTGAGTTAAGTTTGAGTTTAAATATGGAATGAGTTCAAGTTAACATTGGGTGATTTGAGGCTAACCCCAATTAATTTAAAAGGTGTCATGTAATTATGATTTTTAATTAATAGGCATAACTTTCAAATTAGATATTTTTAGAAATTTGTGAGAGCTTGACAACTCATAAAGGCAATGATAAAGAAGCTTGATATTTTCAATTTTTGAATTTAAATTTTAGGTATTCATTAATTATAAATTAATAATTTAGATAAGAATCTATTCTAGTTTAATTATTTGATTCATTTTGATTAGCATTTTAGCTCTTTTAAGAATTATTCAAGTGCCCCACTTAATGGGTCCATAGGCCAAACTACCAATTCTTAGATTGTAAGGTGATTGAGGATGAATCTATGAGAGGTTATTATTGAATAAAAGATAGTATCCCAAATAGGGATACCTCAACATGATTTTGAGAATTGATGAATGATGTGTGGCTGAAATTAGTACATTTAGTGATTGTTAGGCTTAATTTGTATAGTTTGGTAGAAATCAGTGTAAAGTCCTATTAGAAGCTAGTTGTGTCCAGAATGGGGTGTCTATAAAAGGCACTATGATTGTTCTTCTACTACTACCACATCATGTTCCAGACACTATATCAGAATATTAAATAAAATTTTAGGTCTTTAATAATATTGATAAGGAATTAGGTCAAAGGCATTTGGCCTACTATTTCAAGACTCATCTAAGCATTAGGTACATTTTAGGGAATGGGACCCCAAGAATAAAGTAAGGGGTATCTCAAATCTATTAAGTGAAAAAATAAAGTGCATATCTCATATGATCACCAAACATATGATCATGATCAAATCCTCTTGAATACCTTAGATGATTCATAGGTATGGAAAAAAATGAAAGATAAATCAATGTCTATGATAAATGACCAAGCCTTACAGTAAAACACCAAGGAAATGGAAGAAGAGACAAAAAATGCATGGAGTCAGCAATAGCCCCCATTTCCACCAGATGATTCTCAGCCATATGATTAACCTCCCTCTCCCTCCCCTTTAGTATAGCCTATAGAGGGACAACCAATTGAATATGGTAGTCAAATAGAATCTAATGCTCATAGTAGAATGAAAATATTGAGAGGTTTTTCAGGTCATCAAGTTTCTTCCACAATAATAGCTACCCACATTCAGGTTTTAGTAATAACTACTTTAAGGGATATCTCAATAGTTTCTTTAGTTAAACATAAGAAGAATAGTTTTGTGATGACTCCTTTGCCTCCCCTTAATATAATTACCCAAGTCATTCTTATTTAATTCTTGAAAATGTATTTTCATTCCATTATAACTTCTTCAAACTCTTCTCAATCTCTTAAGTTTCCTTGATCAATCTCTTTAACTTCCACTTAATCACCTTCAATTAAACTTACTACCACAGTTGTTCCTACAACCCATATACCATCTCATCCACCTTCCAATCCAACCATATATACCTATAAAATGAATAAAAAGGATCTCCTACACACTATCAATATAGAAAACTAGAAGAGAGTCCATCACTTGGTCTACCTATTATAGATTAAGTTACTGAAGAGGAGGAAGAAAATGATGCAGAGGCCATAACGGAAATTGAAGAAGAAGATGAAGGTGAACTAGTAATATCTTTGGTTTATTATCCTTTCAAGGAGGAATAATAGGAAATATGCATTACAAAACCATGTGATTAATAAGTTGAGCTATAAAAATCCAAAGCTTTAAGTTGAGGTGAGAATAAAGTGGATGACACCGTAGTTGGCCTCACATATTAGAAAATTCAAATAACTTATGAGGTAGAATCTTCCATTATTTATTCAATTTTTAATATAGAAATTATAGTTGTGAGTTTACCCCAGTTATTCATAGGGTTATATAATCTAGTTATATTAGTAATACTATAGATTCTAATATTATTTCTTCTCCTAAACTAATAAGGACTCCTAGGGTTGTCCATTTTTAGAACTTGGTCATAGTTTCTATTTTCAATCCCAACAAGCCCCTGATTCCCAATAAATTATTGACCTAAATTTAGCTCCTCATGCCCCAGCCATTAGCCATGCCAAAATTTACAATGACTATGAAAGTAACCTTAGGTCTTACTAGATTCTTGGTAGAAGTAACACCTATGAAAGAAACATCCCCATGGAAGAGGGCTGGCCAAAAACTTCATCAATTTCCTATCTAAATAAATGTCTCCTTGCAAACCACTTTGATTACATCCCTTATAATGACACTTCACCTTCTAATTCCTTAGACCTTACTCAAAAATTTGAAATAGGATAACTTATTAGTCCCCAATGGGTGATAGAGATGTAGAATGTTAGATATAAAAAACAAAAGTTGGTCTTAATTGAGCTACCCATAGTATCCACTTAGTTTGATAAGGAAATTGGTACTATTTAGAGAGTGAGGAAGAGGAAACTGGTGAACATGATAAAAAATGGTCAAATGGAATTTGAACAAAGAGAAAAATTATTCTCTTTATCAAAAAATCATAAGATAAATTCTAATGACCCCACTAAATATATTGAGAATTTAAACACTTTCATATATTCCATTGAGGTGAAAATGAAATAAATGCACAAGCGTAATGAGGAGGACTTAACAATATGGAATAAAATACCTATTACACATGCCACTTAAGAAGTTATTGTTGATGTTCAGAGTGCATCTACTAAGTTTTATAGTATTTTATACAACATCAAATTTTTTTAGGGTAGGCAGTTAGCCTAATAGAGAAAATATTATTAGACTATGGAATAAGATGAAGGATGTAGAAAGGAGATTGAATTTACTGGTTTAGTGCTCAAAGATAAGTGATTTCAATTATTTTAATCTCATGACCAATATGGATGATTCTTGGTGTTTGAACTATGTGATTACCAATAGGGATGATTACCTAAATTGACATAGATAGATGAAGTTGTTGGGAATTTTTATCAATCCTGAGAGTGAGGCACTATAGATTTTCAGAGACATGAAAGTCACAACGGTGATCACCCAAGATGGGAAGCTTGTCAATAGATCCAATTTTGAGATTCTTGTCCACTCAACTAATAAAATTTTTAGGCAAGAAGTTGAAGGGACTATATGTAAAACTAGTGAGGAAGTATTGTAGTTGTTTAGTTTTTCGAAGGACAGGGTAATGAGAGTAGAAGCTCTAGCATCCAAATTCAATATCTTAGAGGTAGAATAAGAAATATTTATGGATGATGCTATCAAAATATTTAAGCCTTTATTAATCAATTTTTAAATTATGGATAAAGATTTTGATCCATCTTATGCACTAGGTGAAGATCTAAAAGCCAAGGAATTAGCTTCTAGGTCAGTCCCACACACATAATTGGCTATCAATGTCCCCTAGATTCACAAATCTCTTGATCCTCACCTAAATTTCAAATATAATTATTCCACCAAATACTCTAGTATGATGTCACATTATAACTTTAATCTAAGAATAATTATGTATTTTCATGTTATCACCAAGGTGGGACTTTAGTTTCCAATCTATTTAATGTGCACATCAAATAGAATCTATTTAATGGGACTTTAGTTCAAAAAGTATGTTATGGGCCTTATTATTATGTATGAATATTTTAATGATTTGTGAATGAATATTTATATTTTTAAATTTGAATTATAGGAGAATCTTGAAAATATGAGGCCTTACCCATCCCAAAATTATAAATATATGTAACCTTCTGGTCTCAAAGTGGGGAGAAGTTTAGTTATTCAGGTTAATGGGAAATTCAAAAGAGTTTTACTTGAATTTATCTATGTGTGAAAATATCAATTATTCTCTAATTTTTTAGATTACTTGAGATGTTCCATCATTATGGTATCTTAGTGATTTGATTGTGTATGAGTTATCTATTTTAGATATAATCATTCGTTTTTAGATATAGCTAATTTGAATATATTTTACATTCTTATCATAACCTCTCTTGTAGATGTGCAATAGCAATTTGACAATTATGCAACCTTTGTTTTTTCATGTTTTAGTATATTGGGTTATTGTTCTTTTGATTCTTCACTCTATTTGATTATTGGTGTGCTGTAATAGCTTGTAACAAGTATTTGTTTACATTCCTCATCCTATTTTAGTTTAAGTACTAGTCTTGAAAGGTGTTATCCCTATTTTTTCACAAGATCTCTTTTATACCTTAATTTTCACTCTTTTTGAAGTTTATTAAAAATATTGGCCACCTTAGTTTAATGATCCTTTCATCCACTCCAAGTAGATCTAGGTTCACCCATAGCTAGTTCACCCATGCTAAATAATCAGTATCACTCATCATTATTCCACTCATAGGTTGTTATAAAACCAAATACCCTACAACTCATGACTTGGATTAAGTCTATTCATAGATCCTAAAATGTTAGAATTTACCTCATAAGAATTTTTACAATGTGTTTAAAACCCACATTAATAGTATTTTTTGGGAACAAGGGTTAGTATGTCACTTGTTGTCGATGAGTTTCGTGCCTTATGTTTTCTAATATGTCTAAATATTTCTTTGCAGTCTATGTTTTGTGTAGGAATGAAGGTTAGTATCTTATGTTATATGTGATTAACACCACTTTCCATGTGGAAGTTACCATTTTTGTGGAAAAAACACCTCCCTTTTTTCATATAAGTGGGGGAACCCTCTTTTAAAATAATCAAACTCAAAGTCACTATTATTTCTATTGTATTCTGATCAACTCCTTTTTGAGAGAATCCTCAAGTTCCTATTTTTCCATGATTTTCCCAAGCATGGTGAGTATTATTTAGTGGTCGATTGATCTATGTTAAGAGCCTCAATGACCTCAAAATTAATGTAGTAAAATCCTAGATGAAGTTTAAAGTAAACTAATTTATTTATTCTTAGAATATTTAATGCACTAATTTTTATACAAGTTTGATCTCATTACTAGGTTCTCACAGTCTCAATATACCATACTATCAGACTCCCCGAGTCATACATGGTACCTAGTGAGATTAGCTTCCATCCAGGTGATAATTTTTATTTGTCATGTTTATTATCCTTTTACTTAGTCTCTTTTTGTGTTTCTATAGGAGTGGCTAATTAAAATATTTCCATATAGATCTCTACCAAATATGTCAAATATGTTAGATCCCAACCAATCAGGGTACCTCATAGTTAGAATGGTTAGTTTTATAGATTTATTATAGATGTTAGAGCCCAAGAGAGTCTAACCCAATGGGAATTTTCCATAATGATATTTATTAGACTAGTCAGTCTCATTGATGTGTTAGAAATGTTAGATCTTGGGAGAGCATGATTGAGTGGAAGAACATTATGTGGCCCAACAGTTAGAGTTGCCAAGATATAACCAATAAACTCACCCTAATGTCAGAGATGTTAATCTTCTAGATTTATTAGAGATGTTAGATCTTATGAGATCCTAACCAAATAATAAAGTGCCACATGGCCCATTTTTAGGCTTGTCAATATCCTATACCTAGTAGATATGTTAAAATCTATGGGATCTTGACTTATCATACCATATCATGTGGAATTTCGATGCATATTGCTAGATAGAGACCAAAATACCTATGGGTGGTCAAAACAAGGTACAAACAAAGTCAAAAGGATACTAAAAAGATGTCACACATCTTTTAGTTGGCATTTTATTCTCCCAAACATATAAAAATGAAGCACTAGGATTTGCCTAGATGTTTACCATTGCAATAGTAACTAATTATCAGAGTGCATATGGTACAAAGTAGGAACTACCTAGTAAGCCTTAAGTATGATATGCCCATATTCCCAATACACTTTGGGAATTAATTAGATGGAATAATATGCCTTGATTAGACATGTAGGAGCATTGCATCATAATTTATAAATCTAGAAAGTAATAAGGGATCATGATTTCTGAGTTTATGTCTATATTAGGAAATAAGTTAAAAATATTGATTCATTAAATTAAATTTGAATTCACACTAAGTGAATTTATAAATGCCATAAATATAGTAGATGTATATAGATCCCTATAACTATCTTGATGTGAACTCATTAACCATTTTTGCTCCTAGTTTCCTAGAATATACTCCTCACTTTATGCTCCTACTAGTGCCCTACATGTTCTCCCTTTGCTCAATGTTCATTATAATATAATTACATCAAAGTTATAATGGTCATAATGGTCACCTTATAATCAAACCCCAAATCTAAGCTTGAGTACAGGGATACCATGTTATCAGATGGCTTGACACATTTTAAGTATAAAAATAAGATGTTTACAGCCATCGACTTGGTGTTCAAATCCTTGAGTAGTGATGATAAATATGAGGTTGAGTTCAAAGATTCCTTTTACGAATACTATAAGTGTAAGATACACTGAGCCATAACTAATCTTGAGTTATTTTTGTATGGTAACTTATTTGACAAATTACTACTCAAAAAATTGTACACATGATGATATCCATGACATGGTCTACTATATTAAACTCCATCATCAGATTGTATACATCTCGAGCATTGCCTTCAAGACTTACTATACATTTTTATAGTACACACTCATGTATGATTCAACTATAATGACCACTTAGACTAAATCTCACCAAATTTATGATGTACCAAAGGATTGGGTAAAGAACCTTGATGAAATGTGGGTCAATAAGATGGATGTGAATGCATATGATGTCCACACCATCAAAGAGGGAATACACTTAGGATGATTTTTTTCAATCTATTATTCGAGGAGGGTGACTATATGTATGTCAACCTCCTATGGATTCCCTTACTCCACATAGTCCTTCAAGGTGAGAAAGTCCCCAATATTGGAAAGGCAATCAATTTAAATATGATCAAAGTGGTGGGAGATTCATAGAGAGGAGATGAATTCTACATGATGAGATAGTTGGTAGATGCATTCTGTAAGACACTCACATTCAATTCTTTTACTTTTCTAGCATATGTTCTTGAGGGTTTGGTGGTCCACATAGTTTTATACAAATAATATGACCACCATTATTAGAACCAAATCTAAGATATATATAATTCCTTATACCTATGGTCTACATGGCCATTAATGATTCACCCATGCCTTGATTATTGAATTAAATATATTACTCTCTCACTTATATTAGGGATGATTGTTATTTTAAGGAGGGTACAATCATTCAAGTAGTGATAACTCTCAAGGATCCTCTTCACTTAACCTATCAAGTCCCAGACCACCTAGTAGAGTAGGAAATCACATATGAGCTAGGAGAATGCATATTTTGGTAGTACATAAACCACCAACATAAGGTCTAATTTCCCCCCTTATTACCATTTGACACAAAATTTACATATCCTTCCCACCCATAGAATATGGCAACATGAAAGGACTATTTTGACCTAGATCACATAGAATAGGACCCACATGGTGTCATATAGGCTCACTTGAACAAATATAAGGCCCATATAAACATCAACTATGGATAATAGCCTAAGGATGATGATGAGTTATACCTAAATTTAGTTAGTGATCAAGAGGGTTTCAATGAGAATGAAGCTTAGAAGAACAAGAAAGGAAAGTAAGCTCATCCTAAGCCATCTACTAAAGCTAGAATTTCCTCTTCCACCTCAACCTAGTATGATGAGGATGTTCAAGTGACCCCCCATATTTAGAGGAGAATCACATAGGGAGTCTTGATAACCTTTCCTCCTAGGGCTCCTTCCCCTTGACCCTTGGATCCACTTCCACCACCTCCTATGGTTCAATTGACTTAACATCATGTAGTTTAGCCCTAGGTGACATGATCTTAAGTGGATACACTCCATGTGGCTTAACCTCAGATTACTAAAGCACTCATTTTCAAAATCAATAAAATTTAGGAGACAAGTCTAAAGAAGGACCAATAGTCATCACTAACATAAATCCCTTTCCTTGCTCTCTCCACTCTCTAGTAGCCTCTCATGACACCATTTAATTTATAAATTCTCCAATAATCCACTCAAGTGGTTACTCCTCTCTTCCCCATTTCAACCCCTCTATAATTAACCCAAGTTCCTCTAGCCTCATCCATGTACAACATCCTCACCTGATCATTTATATCTAAATTATCCATCCCATAAATAGGACTCTCCACAGCCCTTCCATTAATTAAACCCCATGTCTAGATACCTATAGGTGCCATAAAATTAACAAGTATGATTGTATATCCAATAATAATTAAACCTATGTGAACATATAAAGCATCTTGAGCCATTCCAACTACATATGTGGTTACCCAATAGATTCCTCAATCAGTCCCCATATCATCTACCACCCCTATGCCCTTGACGGTAAAAGTTAAAGCTACTATGGGAAAGAGGCCCTAAAAAAACATAAAGTGGCCCATCCTTAGCCTTCAATTCATGTTCTAATTTATACCTCTATTCCTCTCCCATATTATCCCATTTATCCACATGAACCACCTATCAAACCTCCTTACATAATTCCTAGGCCTCCCTTTTCCATCATTATAGGTGCCCAAGGATTTGGATTTGACCAACCAATTTCCTCATTTATATTGAATTCCATATTCCTAGAATCATGTTCCCACAATTTAACTTGACCTATAGATAGTGGTAAGTATATATTTTCCCTTAGGCTTCCCCATTCATCTTTACTCGTTATTGATCCATGCCTCCTCTTCTATTAGTTTCCTCTTTAAACCTTTTTGATTCATCCATTCCTACTCAAAATCAACCTCCACCTATCATGACCATATTTGTCACCCCAAAAACACCTCCTTCCACCCTATGAATAGTTATAATGTTGTAGGCACCTAAGATGACTATGTAGGGGGACTTTGATGTGTAGTGGGACTTTGACTACACCATAGGAAACATATAGAGGATTATAACCGAAAAGTTCATCAAGAGGTTAAATTTATGGTATTATAGAATAACAAATATATATTATCCATCACCAAAGTGAGGACATCCATGGGATAAGATAAAATGACTAAGGACCTAGTCTTAGTACTCTAGGCTACACATGATATGTCAAAGAAGCTGATGGAGGATATGCATCAATAAGTTTGAGTGATGGAGGCCTAAGTGAATATCTCCTTCCTAATGGATATGATTGGAAAATTTGAGGATGCTCTCCTATAATGTTTCTCAACTTTGGATAAGGTGGTTAAGACTCTGGTGCGTATTAAGACATAACTTTAAAGGACCCAAGCTTAATTGGAGAGACTTGTTCTAGTAGAGAGAAATTATAGGGAGTTCATGGTAATCATGCACAAGGGCATGTTACTAGAGTTAATGTTCCTACCCAATTTAGACTTGATCCTATATAAAACATATGTTAGGATCATGAGAAATATAATTTAGGAGTGATTGAGCCTACTACAGATGGTAGTGGACCCTAAAAGAAAGCAAAAAAAAGATATTAGCCTAATTCAAGGAGGTGAACATCACAATGTTATTCCACCTATATGGCACTCTACTAGACAATATATATTTTAAATTTCATCTAGGTTACTTTGACCATGTTATGAGAAATAAGGTGGTTAGGTCCAATAGGGATGGAGCTTAGGAAATGCTTAAACTATCTACCCAATACACTACAAGAATTAGTAAGGTTTTAGAGGTCAAGGTGTCCATAAAGGCTCAACTCCAAGTTTATTAGAGTTTAGTGTCCTAATCATAGGTGATATTTTAAGATCCACAAATTAATTTGGCCAATATATACTAGGATTTTGACCTAGTAGTAGTTATGCTATCTACCAGGGAGGTTAAGTCCAAACATTTGGGAGGTGGTTCATCTATGCCCCCTCCATGCATTAGTTAAGTGCTCTTTGGAATATATTTTGGATAGAGTTGGGAGTATATTCACATTTTTTGAAATCAATATAGTTGTAACAACCTAGAGTAATCATCATGGCCCAAGATGATAATTTTGTGTTACTTGGAGGTGAGCCCAATCCTTATCTATAAATGTATAATTGTATTCCATTTTGAGGGTTGGAAATTCTTAGTCCCAAAATCTTGTTAGAATTGAGCTAGTATTTCAACTACTTATCCCATTACCCTTTTGTATTGTTAATGTCTTCCATGATCGACACTTTTATAAACAAACTTGTTTAATCAATGGAAATTTTAGATTTCTATAAAATTTATAGTTTATTTGTTAAAGTTTATTAATCATTTCTAGTTCTTGAATACATGTTAATTATAATAAAATAAAACTAATGTTCTATATTTAATGATTGTAGTGGTTATAATGTGCTTTGTTTTTCTAACCCAATTATGAACCCTTTTCATTTCCCTTGTAATATTTATGATTTGCGTGTTAATTTATAAATTGTGTTTGAATAATTTAGGTGGTATTTACTATAATATTCTTAAATATTGATATCTAGTGAAGGATTTATAAATTAATAATTCTCCCCTATTTCTTTATACTTCTCCTTGGTGTATAAAACTGAGTCAAAACCCTTGGTGAAATTAAATAGACATTGGTATAATTATGGCAAGGTACTCAGCTCAACTCTTGAAGCATTAACACTTTTTAGGCTTGGAAACACTCTTTAATACCCTAACTTACCCTCATTTTATGATTATTTTAGAACCCAAACATTTTCCCATGATTTATAAATATGTGAGGTGTGACTCAATAGTGAATGATAAGTATAAGCTCCTATAACTGACAACTAATTTAGAGTGCAATTTCACACATATTGAACCTCAAGTGGTAACAATCATACCTCTTTGAGTATAAAAGGTTAAACTTATAAGTCCTTGGAATGAACCAACATAAGTCCTAAAATTAATGAGTGGATATTTTATCCCATGAATTTTCTCCCACTTTCCTATTTGTAACACTCAATCCCATGAGTACCTTCGTAGGTATAAAGGATCTCATGTTCAATAACAAGTATGTTATACACTTGGAATTTTTTCCCAACACATTTAATCCATGGGCTATGATGACATGTTTATTATAGTTTCTTATGATTTATTTTATAAACTTCTTTGAGTGTCTTGAATTTTTATTGTATTCCTTGTTTCAACATTTGAATATGCTCCTTTGCTTACATCCCCCATGCCTATGTGTGATTTATTTGACATTTGCACATGTCATTGTTTTTTGTGTGGCCATTTTGAATATGTCATCCTTGATTTTATGATATTTTAACTAAGTCATGTCCCTTTTATTGTATGACATTTAAAAATGCCCCTTGTTTACAGTTTCCTTAGATCATTGTCTTTTAACTTGCTTTTGAGTTCTCTTTTGTGGGTGCTTGACTTTCTTGTTGAGATTGTATTTTTTCTACCTAGATATTACCATGATATTTATCATATAACTTAGATATTCATGTGACCACATTGTTATATGTGCTTCAATGTTATATCTATACAAATATGTTCCTTATATATGATACATGGTTACATTTGTAGATTATGTAGTTATCTTATCCTTTTTAGGTGAGGTAATTACCAATTTCTATTTTTCCCTCACCTCAAAGGGGGGTCATATTAGTGGGTGCATGTCCTATGGGCATGTTATATGTACCTAGATCAATTTTTAGATTCAATAGGGGAATGCTTTGGAAGCATGTTCTCCACACTTATTCAATATTCAACATCTCATGATTACAGTGGGGGCATGTTTTAGAAACATGTTCTTCACATCGGTACTTATATCATTTTTAATATTTCTCCATATATATTGAGGACATGATTTGGAGTCATGTTCTCCACATTTATGTAGTTTACGAAGTGGATAAAGTACATAGTTATATGATTTATATTCATAGTTGTGGTAGAGTTATATAAATTGGTACCATTTATATACATAGTTTTAACATGGCACATATTTAAGGATCATATGATATGAAATTTATGCCTGATATTTTAAAACTCAAATTAGTTTTAAATTTAAAACATATTTAATGGAATATTACCACATCACAAACTTCTACATATTGACACCCTGATTGGACTTTTATGGACTTTATTCATCCAATCTAATACAGTAATTGGTTCACTTTTTGGTATGGTTGAGGTGATTAAATCACTTAATGTTGACAATTTTTTAGGTTGGACTTGATTTTATCATCTAAGCTAACCAAATTTTAAGTATGATGAGGTTGTGCACTTTGATTTAATCTCAACTTATGGGTGGAAACTCACCTTTGCTCTAAGGTTGGGGGCATGGGCCTTCCAAAATCTCTCTCTCTCTCTCTCTCTCTATATATATATATATATATATATATATATATATAAATAATTATATATATTCAATTTATATATGTATCTATATTTTTCCTAATCTTAATTTTAGATCCTTAAAAAGACAAATATTTTCAAATCAACTTTCCAATATGCAAGGCAGTTCCATCAACACATATGTGTACTCCTAAACCTTGATTTTTAAATTTAAATAAATTTAAAGTACTTTTAATTTCATATTATATACATTGATTATATATTTTATCATGCCATTGGTTATAGCTTAGTCATAAGCATCAAGATATCTAATCAGTTTCATCAATTGGTTCAAGTACTTCAGATAAAGATCATATTTTAGGATAGTGTGACAAAAGTTTTGGTAGTTTCATCCTTCATTTTTTATTCCTTTCTTACCATCAATCTTGATACTAATTATAACTACCTTTAGGTACATTAGTACCATTGATCTATGCCATTGTGTCCTAGTTATAACCACCTATGGGAAAACTAGGCACAAAATTAAGCCTCAACATACCAACTTCCCACTTCCTTTGCCACGCTATGCCTTTCTACCAATTGTGCCTATTTTTTTTGAATTGAATGTTACACTAATCAAATTCCTTTATTTTAAGGGTGAAACTATAGTGACTTGAGGTCCTACTCTGGGACTATGTAGGTAGTGCTTGATACTTTTTGAGGTCATCTCAATCACCTTTTCCATACACTCTCACCAATTTGAGAGAAACTTAATTTTGAATGCTCTCATCATTTTGTGAGCAACCTAAGACATGCTCTCACTATTTTGTGATCACTCTAAGCCATGATCTCACCATTTTATAAGCAACCTAAGCCACACTCTCACTATTTTATGAGCACTATAAGCCATACTCTCACCATTTTTTGATCACCCTAAGCTATGCTCTTGTCATTTTATGAACAACTTAAGTTTGAATGATCTCGCCATTTTGTGAGTAACCTAAGTTTGAATGCTCTCACTATTTTTTGAGCTTGAACCATCTAGTGTCTCATCATTCTCAACTGAGTTAAGTTACTTCAAAAAATTCTAAAAACATTTGAAAATTGTTTAAAAAGAATAAAAACATTGACCACTTATTTGCCTTAAGGATTCTGGGAACCCTTACTAAGTTACAAGAAAAACACTTGTCATTTAGTTTCTCCATCCTTTTTGGAATTTTATCACATGCACTTTCCATTTTAGAAGACTATTATTCTTCTTATATCACATCCATTCTATTTGTTTTCCTCAGTTATCATATTCTTCCCATTCCTTGGGAGAACTACATTTGGCCTAAAGTTTTTTTATTTGATATTACATTTATGGAACTATGTAGGCAGTGTCCACTTACCTAGTGCATATGGAGATAGCTCAACCACCCCCTTCCTTTTCTTTTATTACTCCATTTTGTTTTTTTGTTAATTTGTCACCTATTTTCTAGGGGTAATGTTTGTAGGGTTTCTATTGCATTATTTTTTTGTTTGTTTCTGCTTATTTTATTTATTTTTCTATCTATTTATTTGCTTTTAGAACTGTTGCCTTCATTCATTTTATATGTGTTCATTGGGTGATTACTTCATCACAATTATACTTGAATACATCCATATTCATATGTTTACATTATCATTATGGTTTCTATCATTGGTGTATTGTTTTCTATTAAGTATTAGATTATGGGAGTCAGTCCTCATGCATATTTTGGCTAAGTCCTCATGATGTTATATCATGATACCTACCAACATGTGCTATAAAAAACCTTAGCTTCAAGAAGTCTATTCAGTAATGGTAGCATCAACATCTCTTCAACCCTGACATCCCTATTCCATCCTAATCATATACCAAATAGAGTAATTAAACATGAATGAATTTCAATCTTTATTAGTTCAGACAAGCATCTCCCTACTAGTAGGTTATTCCAATTCATCATTACCCTTTGTGTTATATTATCATCATCCTCAGCCAAGTTTATCATGTTTTCCATAATCAAGGTCTAATGATTATAACTACTTATGGGCAAATCATTGCACACCATCCCACCTACATTTCTTGATGATTATAATTGCCTTTGGGAAAATCATTATGTTGTCACCACTTTACTTTTTTTTACCTATACAGGGTCATGTTATTATCTTATTTGTTTGTTCTAACTAGGGTAGCTCAATTTCCTCAATGATTATAACCACCTTTGGGCAAACCATTGTGCTATCATACCATGTTGCCACTATTGGGGTATAATTCTTATAACCACATTTGGTAAAAACATTGTGCATTATACCACTTGCATTCTCAATGATGTTGACTAATTTTTCAATCTCATTATGTCTTTCACCCCATCATCTTTCCTTTCTTTGGTCCCCTTACTTTGCTTCTTTTTTTCAAGGGACCATTTACTGACTTAATTCTATCAACCATTCCCTCAAGGGGGTATCATACAGTTTATCATCATTGTAGTTGTAGGTATAAATGATCTTTTCATTCTTTGAGAAGATGTTAATATGCTTATAACTAGCAATGCCTTCCC
Organism: Torreya grandis; assembly: GCA_037957365.1. NCBI lineage: Eukaryota > Viridiplantae > Streptophyta > Pinopsida > Cupressales > Taxaceae > Torreya > Torreya grandis. The sequence goes on along the minus strand of JARHVA010000837.1, from coordinate 4,229,817 downwards.
AAATAGGGAAAAACTATAGACACCTAAAACTAGCCACTGATAACCTCTAATCAATCTTTTGGCTAATTTCCACCCAAAATGCACAATTTGGCCTAAAAACACTAAAATATTCTAAATAATGTAAAACTTACATATTCAAGTGCCAATTTTGGCCAGGGTATCCCTAAATGGGGTAATGTAATTTATGGGCTAGCTAACTTTGATCATATCATTTTGAGTCAAAATACCAATTTTGTACCTAGGTTCTCTAGATTTCTCTTTTATATCAAATCTCTTACACAAGATGCGTGCCTTTGTTATTTAGTGTTAGTAACATCCTAAATGGGATAATAGATCCAAATCATTTGACATTGCCTTCCAATTCCAATCCAATCAAATTTTGGACAAATAATGAGGCATTCTAATCAATTTAAGTAATTTATGCACAAAGTGATTAATCATACTTAAGAGCTAATTAACCCAAATCAAGGCCTAATAAAAAACTCCATGGAAACTTGTTGAATACTTGTTTTTAGAAATTAATATTTAATATTTGCATCATCAAGTGATCTCATTTCTTGGAAAGACATACTTAGGCCATAAATGCCACAAATATTAGAATTCATGCCCTCCATGCCTCATCAATGCCTTCCATGATGCACTCCATGCCTCTTAATTTCCACTTCTTCCAATGTCATGATGATGATAAATATAAAATTAATTCCAAAAATTGAATTAATCCTCAACCACACATCTCAATCTCAGGATGGACAGTTTAGGTTAATTCTAGACATTTGCAAAAATCTATAATTAAAAGGCCTTACCGCATCAGTTTTAAGTCTTGATTATGCAAATTTATAATGCCAAATTGGTTCAAAAAGCTTCAATAAACTAGTGTTACCATGCCAAATTGATTCCAAGCCAAGCCAATCCACAAACCAAAGGTTCCAAAGAGAGATGGAGGTAGCCAGGCTTCCATTGCCAAGGACTTCATGAGCACAAGATGAGTAAGCCACCACTACAAAGTCATTTGGATCATTCAAAGAAGGTGAAATAATTCTTGTGTTTTCATTCCTTGATTTTTAGTTGTGTTTCTCATTTTATTTTGTTAACTAAGCTATCCCTAGTGTCTAGGCCTAGAGATGTTATGCTAGTTAGTTTGTTCCTTTCATTTTTATTTTCATTTTGGAACTAACACCATACTAACCATCCTCTCTTGAGTCAAATTCATAGATCACAATACACACTTAAATATTCATGAGACATGATATTAGTTAATGCACATACACAATAATATAGTTTACAACTTCAATGAAAAATGATTATCATTCCACTTCAAACTTATCAAACACATGATCATGATGGGGGACTAAACACTATTCATCTCATTTTAGTCATTCATTTAATATACATTTAAAATCTTGAATTACCTTGAACAAAATTGTACAATCAAACTTGTAGTCATTGTGGGGACATGAACACTATTCATTCCCTTTCAGTCATGATTTTTTTTACATGGATCAAAATTTAGTGAATAATAATGAAACTATAAAATTAAATCTATAAGCCATATACATTGGTTGATTTAGTTTCTTTTAGATAACTTATCATTTGGTTCTTTTTAGCCTTACAATTGGGACCCTAAGATACACCCATTAATCTAGGTGCATTGAATGACCTTGGAGGAAACTCAAGGGAATTTCATCCTCTCATTTTAAGATTGTTGTTTGGAAAATCTAGGGCATGAGTTTTATTTATTGATCTCCATGAGATAACTTACTTGAAATTTATCTCCAAGAGTTGTAATGCTATCACCAAAGACTCAATTATTATTATTAAATACATGATATAATCTATACTACCTAATATAATTCAACAAGTTTACTACTAAAAAATATTAATTCATGATTTATCAATAAAATGGCTTGGTAAAATATATAAAATAAATATTAAAAGGTAAGGAAGGATAAGGCAGAAAAGAGAGGTTCCTAGGCAACTTATATAATATTAATACTAAAGATCCAAACATGTACCCAACTATATTTTTACCATTGTATATTGAGTTTCACATGAGATTAGACTTTAACCACATAGTGAAGTAATTGAAATAATTCACAACACACTTCAAGAAATATCTCTCCAATAAACCATTACCACAACCATGAATGCTTCAGCATACACACAAGAAATAATCTAAATGTGAACCAAACCAATTATTATTAACAATAAGCATATAAAAAGTATGTATAATACAATGTAGATTCCTTTCCTAGGTATTCAAAGAGAAAAAAGACTCAAGTCTAACTAGAAAATATGGGATAAATCTTCATATAGGACAAAACTAGCAAAAAGACAAAAATCCTAGATAGAACCTAGATAGTATGATAAATAATATACTCTAACACCCTCACTCAAGTGAAGATACAGGATAATAATAGAGGATATAGTGTGAATCCATGTGTCCCTATGGATTCCAATCCATCTTGATGGAGTACATGGATGTTGATTCATTATAATTACCAAGTTAAAGTAAGAATGGTGTTGAATATGAGGATCACTAAACATGAACATTGTACTCTAGAATACTAGGTATAATGATGAACCCAAGGAAGAATTTATTGAACACCCTCCAACAAGATGGTGATAAGTGAGCACAAATACTGGTGGGAATACCACATTGGTGTTAATAAGAGGGACACCACATTGGTATCACTATAAGATTCACCAATGAATTTATGGAGTCAAGTAAAAATTCCTCATATGGGTTATATAAAATAAAATGCCTAAATAAGATACCCATGTACAAAGGAAGAATACATAAAAAACTCAAAAAAGTGTAGCATATACATATAAATCTCATAAAGTGGAAAACGTGAGAAAACTTGTAGGAAAAAATCCCCCTCAAAAGAGAGAAAAGAAGAAGAGAGAGCTAGAAATCCCCCCAAATATGATGCTAAAATAGTCTACACTCTAAGTATTTCAAAGGCTTAAAGTAACTCAATCTATACAATTGGTCTAAATTTATTACTTAATCACAAAAATAACTAACATTGGGCTTCACCAGAATAGCTTCAATCAAGAAGACTATTAGCTGTGATGAAATTACAAAAGAGTATTGCATGTGCAAGGAACACTCAATGACTAAGAAGCAAACTTTACACCACACCCCTATAGTATTCATTGGGTAGAGTATAATAAAAAGGTCTACGTGAGTGGTCTAAATCCACTAATCAAACACTAAACAATATGACACCATATACATCATAATATCTCCATATCATGCTAAAAGAAACTATTGAACTATATAAAAATACAAGATGACACTAAGATTCACTAGAATAGCTATAATTCAAGCTATCAAATATTTTCAACTATCAAAAAATTGGTTTCCAAAATATAGATAGGATCTATCAAATATGATGGCCCATGGTGGTGATGTAAGATACAAACAACTGAATAAGTGAAAAGGTACCCAAAATAGAACACACAAATGTATGAAGGTAGACAAGGCTAAATCATCAAACCCCCCATGACACTTTATAAATCATTTCTAGTATAATATATCCCATACATAAAAAAAAAAACAAATGGAAACAAGGAAGACACTAACATTCACCAAAATAGCTCTAAAGGAGGAGACTATCCACTTGTCAAATAAGCCCTCAAGAATCATAAGAGATGATCCAAAAATAAAGAAGTGAAAAAAGTGTCTCCATTAGAAGAAGGCAAGGTACTAATAAAGGGGCCTTGATGAAGACATGACATAAACTACCATTATGTCAAAGTTTCAATGCATAAACTAGCATGTCATGGGCTAATGGAAGAGTGTGAAAAATCGCAAAAAAAATACATCAGGTTTGAAAAAACACCCCTGAAATGATCAACTACTAAAAAATGACAACCTATAAAAGCACATACAAAGGATGTTAAACTTAGTAAAAAATGCATCTAATATAGTGAAAAATGCAAGAGTTTTATAATAAATATAATGTGGGCTAAGAAAAATTAATGTGGGCTAAAGTTCATGCAAATAGGATGTTGGTCACAGCTGAAAATGCATCTAAAATTGGATGAAAGAGCAACATTATATTTTCAACACCACTTTTTTGACATTTGATAGTTTTCCATAGCTTGAATTATATCTATTTTGGTGAATCCCAATGTCACCTTATCTTTTTCAATAGTTTGATAGTCTCTTTCAACATGATATGGAGCTAGTATAGTTAAATAATATCATCTTGTTTGGCATTCAAGTAGTGGATTTAGACCACTCATCTAAAAAAAATTCCTCCACTCCACCCAATCAGTAGTATGGAGGGTGTGGTTTACATTTAAATTCTTAGGTGTTAAATGTTCCTTACACATGTAATACTCTTTTGTACTTTCATCACCACTAACAGTATTCTTGATTGAAGTTATTCTAGTGAAGCCCAATGTTAGTTATTTTTGTAACTGAGTAGTGGATTTATAACACTTTTGTATATTGAGTTCCTTTATGACTTGTAATTACATGTAAAAATAAATTATATTAATATTAGGATCTCAAATATATGTATTTATTTAATGTATGCAATAGTTAAGCTGAGAAACAAGATATCCTAATTAGTTTATCTACTATATCCATTTCATTTGGATCACTATGAGCCTATGTGTGATTAGAAAAAGTCTACTACATGATTATTTATAGAAATATTTATAAGAATCAAACATATGTTATTTTCCCTAGAATTACTATTAGAGTGTATTATTGGTCATGCTTTCTAGGTTCTATCTAGGATTTTTTTTCCTTTTGCTAGTTTTGTCCTATGTGAAGATTTATCCCACATTGGATAGCTGGTCATGAGTCTTATTTCTCATTGCCTACTTAATCAATGGGTCTACATTATACTATACATACTTTTCATATTATTATTATGAATAACAACTAGTTTGGTTCATAGTTAGTTTATTCCTTATGTGTATGCTGAAGCACTCATGGTTGTGGTTGTGGTGTGTTGGAGAGATCTTGGTTGAAGAGTGTTGTGAAATCTTTCAAGGTATCAGTGTAGAATGTAATGCTTTATATTGTAATGGGTAATTGAGTTCCTACCAACTCGGGCCTCACCTTTCATCTTCAACTAGTGAAAGAATGAGGTCAAAACAAGACAATAACTATGTGTCCCAACAATATATTATTTTTATTGATAAAAAAATTAACAAATGTCTCTCTATTAAACAAATGGAATCCCTGTGTATAAATGAACCTCCACCATAAAAAAAAAATAGACCACTTTTGTAATAATATCCTCCCTTAATATCTCTAGCACTTTGAAATATTCCCACTAAATGAAATTCTAAAAAAAGTTTGATTATATAAAAAACTTTTGAGTTTTAGTGGGGAATGACACCTCACTAAATTTATCTTAATGTTTTATCTAAATGTTAAAATAGACAATGAGGATAGAAATTGTTTAAAACATGGGTATAAGAAATTTTATATTTAAATTTAAACATTAAACATTTTAAGTTTCAAAAAATTATAAACTCAAAACCTTATGTATCTAGGGGAAAACTAGGTAGTAGTCCATGGTGAAGAGAGACTAAGAATGATAGTTATGTGGAGTGTTTGATAGAGAAGAAAGGTATGGCCACCAACCAGTGATGGTTGGCACACAATATACACATTAGACAATCTAAAATTTCTATTATTCTTAGACATTATCTTGTACCTATGTAACATTTTTATAAGCCTTGAGATGAAGGGCCTAGTGGTGGAGGTGGTGATGAGGTGAAACATAAATTTTTTACCCAAATAAGTGTTAAAAATAGAACCATTGTCCTCCAAAACTATCTAGAGGAGCTTATAGTTTACCAAGTTCCTATTGATAGACCATGTGGTGTACTTAACTTTCATCGATTGGGATCACTAGCTTTAGCCATCCCCAATCTTAATTGAGAATATATCTAAATGGAAACAAGAGACCCAAATATATAAAATGGGTGAATTTAAAATAAGAGTAGTAACATTATCCTACCTTGATTTTAGCAAAGTCCTTATCCCATCATTTTGTGGGTAGGTGAAGGCAATGTAATGGCAACCTCTTGATATTTATCAACTAATAATTTGATTCATCTATTATACCCAAGGGAAAGGTGAGTAGTCCAAGGTAGACTAGTTTGTGAAGGTTGAGGGAGATACCAATGAAACTATATGTGATAATCTAGTTTAGATGAGAGTAGTTCATGAATGGAGAGATTTAGGAGAAGTTTCTATAGATCAGCATGAGTAATCTAAAGATCAACAGAAGAAAATATCAACACTTCAAATAGATCTAGGAAGAATTGTTAGGCCATTTTATAGATATGAAAAAATTGTAATATAATCCATATGACAAAATCCAAAAAAAAAAAAAAAAACCCTACAAACTCATAGTAAATAAAATTGTAGTAGTACAGTCAATTAGATCCTTATCATAAAAGAGATATATGACCAAGTCCAAAAAATACAAATAGAGGCTACAACATAAAATCACTAATTAATGGATATTGGAAGGAGGATCCAATACATGAAAGAGTTTACAACACTCTTCAACCAATATCTCTCCAACACACCATCACCATAGCCATGAGTGCTTCAACATACACACAAAGAATAAACTAACTATGAACAAAACCAATTGTTATTCACAATAATCATATAAAAATTATGTATAATATAATGTGTATCCCTTGCTTAAGTATTCAAGGAGAAACAAGAATCAAGACTAACTATCCAATGTGGGATAAATCCTCACATAGGGAAAAACTACTAAAAGGATGAAAATCTTAGCAAGCAAGACTAATAATATACTCTAATAGTAATTCTAGGGAAAATAACATATGTTGGATTCTAATAAATACTTTTAAAAATAATCACAAACAAGACTTTTTTTAATCACACACAAGATCATAGTGATCCAAATAAAATGGACATAGTAGATAAACTAATTATGATATCTTGTTTCTCATCCTAACTATTGCATACATTAAATAAATACATATATTTGAGACACTAACATTAATATCATTCTTTTTTCATAATACAATTAGAAGGAATTAATAAGATAAAACATGGTGAGATAAAAATAGAACTTGTATTAATCTTCTAATGTTTTACTACAAAATTACCAACCTTCATAATTAATTATAAAGTAACATATATAGGGATGAGATGAAATCTACCTATAAATCACATGGGACCCCAATATTAACCATGATGGCTCAAAACTATTATAAAACCCATAATTACCATGATTCCACTAGAAATGACAAATAAGAGAGAAAGGGGACCCAAACTTATGATAACAACCCCCCCATTAGGATCATAAGGAGTATTAGCTTGAAGTTAATGGGGGAATATTTACAATTATTGTAAAGGTGTCCTACTAAGTTTTTAGTGCCTATGACAATAATTTTTCCTCTTAATCAAGATTTAACTTGTTGTTAGGTACCTCTGATTAAAACACCTATGTTTGAGTCAAAAATATACCATATACATTGAGAGGGGATTCAAAGGAGAGTTTTACCTTGTTGACATGGATTATGTTTGTATTTGATTATGTGTAAAGATCTAAGATGTCTTAGGATCCATCTATGTTAGCCTTTATCACCTTCTTCTTCATTATCACCTTGAAGTGTTCTAGGTGTACCTAATATTCATCAAGGATAAGCAAGGTGCCATATAAGTGAAAGATGACTATGATTATAACTTTTAAGCAAGAAAGGATTTGATCTCTAATTTTATTCAAGGGGTTGATGGTGGAATATATATCCATGATTCAAACTTATAGTGTAATTCTCATGCTCCTTATGATTGTTTGTTACATATTTAGGTCTATGAGAGGCATGACTTTGAGCTTTAGTAACATCTATTTGTTTATATCTTCCACCATATTCTTGTATTTGTTATTAACCTTGGAAATTCCCTTTAAATACTATTGTGCTCTTTGTAAGAGAAAATTTCTCTTGGAAAGAGATCTAGTCACCTCTGTAAGGGATGAAAATAATTTCACAAGGGTATATTCAACCTTTCCAACCAAACCAAAATGGAATGAGCTATTCACCTTAGACTACAAGTTCTTAACTTGGTCTATGAGGTCCTTGATAAAAGTTTTAGTGAGTTCATTAGTAGATTTGATTAAATATATTGGGTCCTTTATAATTTTCCCTCCCTCATGGTAGTATACTTCTTTATAATCGAGAAGAGGTCATGTTCCATCCTCCAAACCACATGGTCTCCATCCTACATGAAAGGATGAGTTAACACCCTTCTCATATTTCTTGAGTCCTAGTTGAATTATAGTTAAATATTAGGGTCCCTTTGGAAGACAATTTTTGGCCTTTATGCACCTAAATATTTAATGAGGCCCATCCAAACTTGTTCTACCATTATTCCTAAGGTGGTGGAATATGAGATATAATTGGTGGTGGAACCTAAAGTGTAAGGTAGAGGCATTGGTTGAGGGGTAAAAAATGAGGGTGAGGGATGGAATAGATGATTTAAGGGGTAACATGGGTGAAAAGGGAGGAGGTACCAAATGGGAATCCTAAGGGAATAATCTAGACCTTAATTGGTCATGGGTCATTAAGACTTGGGGGAAAATTACACCATGGAACTACGTATTCAATTCAAAAGAGGAGATTAACTAAATAAATCCAAGTCTTGAGGAACCCAATGCAATATAAAAAGGCCCATGAGGGTGATGTAGGTGTAATTGGAGGCTACATGGGTGGCCAAGGTGCACTCAACATTGGTTATTTTATATGATTCATCTTGGGGCTCATTTATGATATTAATTAATTATAAGGGACCATAAATAATGGAGCTTTTAGAGGCATTGTGGTCACTACCAAACTTGTTTAAGTACCAAAATTTGTTGGAGCAAAGGAGACCAAGTCACTAATAGTCATAGATGATGTCAGATAAATTTTGGCACTGAGAGGGACCAAGGTCATAGGGGCTAATATGACCCCTGTATTAACATGAAATAGGGTATCACTAGGAGTGTGTCAACCTAATGGGATACATAAGATCCAATGGTGGGGATAACCAATATAATGTAGCTAAAGTAGAAAAAAATAGAGTTTTAAGGTAAAATAGGGAAGCTATGAAGCTTGGATAACCAAATATTGTATAAGCCAAGAGACCAATGAAAACTTAGGCATTTTTATTGGATGGCATAGGGGGATTCATAAGAGGGGGAGGATATACCTAGATAGGAAGCTAAGAGGAGCTATAATGGGATGCTTAGACATACCATAAGTAGTGGTATAAACTTATGAGGACACTAATTGGTCATGAGGTGGACTATTTTGTGACTCTAAGCTTCTTGAGAATTAAAGTGGATAGGTAGCCTAGGACTGCATTACTTGGGAGATTGTAACATGCTAAGTGGATTTTGGGGCTGACATAGTAGTATTATCATGGATGCCTTGCAATATTAATAGGGAGATTCTCCTTATTGTTTTCAAGACTTTAGTAATAGGATGTTAGGGAGTTATTTGTGTGGGAATTTTTATGTCTTTTAATGTTCTCTCATGATGTGCTTGTGACTTCTACTGACTTGGTGATTTTGTTTTTGGGATCACCTCTAATTTTTTGGAAGTGTTTATGTGGATTGAATCATTTGGGTGTCTCTCATGATGGTATGTAGTATTCAACTATGATTGATAATTCTCCACATGGTATTTCATCATGCTTTATGGATCCCATTTCTTGTCATCATACTTGTGAGTTAAACAAGTCCTTATGGAGGGACAAAACTTAAAGTGTGGAAAAAAATATTGTATTCATGTCACCTGATAATAATGTGGAAATATGGGTAACATTTTTGCCTTTAAGTAAGGTAGGTACCTATGATATTATTGGCTAGCTACCAGGAAATTTCATGCTTAGTGAGGTAGTTTGGGACAATGTAGGAATTTGAAGAGAATATTATTAGATGCCTTCCACCCTAATAAAATCATCATCTTAGTAGTACCAATGTAATAACCCCATTGGGTTTTAATAGAATATAATAACTATTAAAATTTACATATATTCATCTAACAAGTTTCACAATAAGAAATTTAATTAATTTCATTAATTTAGTTAACCAAAAGGTTTATAGCTAATCCACTTAGCTAATGATAACCATGGAAATATATAACAAAACATGCATAATGTTGAATATATAATAAATACTACTTTTAACTCATTATAGTAATAATACAATTTCAACCATGACTGATAAAACATTACATCCACTATTATAGAAGTATAATGAATAATTATTATAGTTTTATCAATAAATAAAATGTCAACTAATAATAAATGATATAAATCTCTATGAAGCATGAGTCTCCATGACTTAAGAGTCTCCAAAACTCAAGTATCAGTCTATAATCTCAAGTTTAGTCTCTAGTGTAGTAATCTTGGGAGGAGGGAGGGGATCATATTATGATTTTCCACACCAACCATAGACCATAGATCCCCCACACTTCTCCTAAAAATTAATGTCCCTACCTTCATGTATGGGTATATAATGATGGTGTGGGTATCCAAAGTGAGAAACTAGAACCCATATGCTAAAGATATCTAATACATGAAGTGTACCATAAAAAAATCCATTCTAACATAATATCTCACTAAAATAAAAACTATATCAAAACATTTTATGACAATTTTTAACTATAAACATTACTTTATTCAAAGTTTTCACATAGTTATGATCTCTAGAATTAGTTAATTACATACACATAACTCAATCAGAATACTCATCATCTTGCATTGATGGCACTAAGCTAGTGGAATCCATCCACTACTTATTTAGTGTCATAAATGTGAGAATTGGTTAAAATATATAACAATATAAAAACCAATAGATTCATTCAAAATATTTCCTTCTAGTAGATAAAAATATGCTAAGTATAGAAATATCAAATACACACATTTAGTCCATCAAATGTAATGTAATAAATCTAATATCATCTAGCTTATTATTGAATAATAAATATAATAAAAAATAGTCCTTAATATAACATACCATCTAGGTAAGAATTACACACACACACACACACACACACACACACACAATAAGTTACTCAATATTACTAAGTAAATTTGAATGTTATGTCATCCATGAAACCAAACATTAAAATGTAATCTTATTTATTTCTTCATATTCAACATATATAACAAAATTAATAAATCTAATATCATCTAGCTTATTATTGAATAATAAATAGAATAAAAAATAGTCCTTAATATAACATACCATCTAGGTAAGAATTATACATACACACACACACACACACAAAAAAAAAAGTTACTCAATATTACTAAGTAAATTTGAATGTTATGTCATCCATGAAACCAAACATTAAAATGTAAGCTTATTTATTTCTTCATATTCAACATATATAACAAAAGCCAGTAAAAAACAACTTAATAAAATTTGTATTTAAACCCTTAAATACCTTATTTTAATGCTTTTGTCCAAATATTAAATATATAACAAAGCACCCATTTTACCTTTTTATCATGATAATGTTTACAATCATATCACAAATGTATGTGTGTGTGTGTGTGTGTGGGGTATAACCATTCTTAGATTTATAACATAGTTAAAAATTATATAACTTATACTATGTATATGTATTTTCTATATAGTCACAAATATTTTATTATATATGTTATACTCTAAGAAGACATCCACTATCTACGTCTTAGAGTATTTTGTATACTCTAAGTATATATTCAACTAAAAAAATAGTCACAATATATTTAATATAATGGATAAATCCCAATTTTATTTATATGAAAAACATGCACATGATTTATGTGTTTAATGATTTTCACACCACCAAATAGTGATACATTAATATTTATTATTTAATAATACACAAAACTCTCAAATTACAATACTAATTGAATTACATGCATATACATGATCAAAGATTTTATACATAGTCTACTATATCTACATATGGAGAAATTATGTGTTTAAATTTAGTCCTTGACCACCTATATTGACCTCAACCAAAATTTTATTTATAAACTTAAACTTATATTAATTCATGTGAGCATTTGACTCACATATTAAAAACCAACTATATATATGTACTATATAGAAATATCCAAGTAACTCAACCTTTAATGTTTACACAATCCATAAATAGTAAGTTCAAAAGTAATCTTATAACTCAACCAAATCATTTACATAGTCAATACACAATAGGTTCAAAATGATAATCATTTATCTTAGTCAAATGTTTACTCAGTCCATTCACAATAGGATCCAATGATAAACATTTAACTCTGCCAAACAATGTTATGCTACTAGATTAAAACTAAGACATGTATATGCCCTTAAATATTTTATTTAAAAAAATATATCAACCAAAACCAATACACATAGAATTTTTTTTCACAATCCCTTTACCATTGAATATATAATTATTTTTTTAATCTATTATAAATACCAACACATATATTCCCTTCAAAAATCCCCAACTTTAGGATATGTGTACGCACGTGCGTGTGTGTATGTGTATCTTCACAATCCAATTTGTTATAAAATAATCCATAAAATCCACACCCCAAAAACTCAATTAGGGTTATATATAGTCAAATCCCTCATATAAAACATATTTTTATTTATTTATAATTCTTTAATGTATAAACCCTTAGCTAGTTCAAAGACAAAACTAAGTCAAAGACCAAATCCAAATACCCTATAAAATAAGTGATCAATCAATGAATTCACATAGATTGACTAATTGAATTAGGAATTAAGATAGAGCTTACAAATAGCCATTATAACCATGGAAAAAATCTTACATCTCTACCCATTCCACTAGGTTTACCCTAGGTTGAATGTGGGGCTCTATGGAGGGTTGAGTCTTCCACAGGGCCTTGAATATAAACCCTCTTTATTTTTTTTATAATTTCAAAAAAAATGAAAAACCTAGTAAACCATTTTCAATTCCAAAATACTTCAGCATAACACATGAAATTAAATTACAACACTAACCTATAAATGATAGTCATAATGGCAAGAAACCTAAATCAATCTTCTTCCTTAGCTCTAATAATCTTATCTTTTTTTCTGCTACACACCTATAAGCCATCCCTCACAATATCCTTTCCCTCTCATGTATTTTTAACCATCCTTTCTTGCCACCAAATTCTAATTTTTTCTTGATAGATAAAAATAACTAGAATAATCCATGGAAAAAATAACTCAACAGAGCCTCCATTAAGCTATAGTCTACCACCATTTCTCATGCATCCAACCTTAAAACTTGCATAATTATTTTTCCTAAGAATCATTGTTAACTAGAGATAATGATAGATTCTAAACCCTAATCATATCAAAACTTATCATTAACCATTTAAAATAATCATTATATATCCTTAATATTATGTATGCCTTTTGACTTTATCAAATCTAGCATCGGCTTCCATAACTCATGTAAACTGACTAAATGACAAGTCCTCAATTAGTATTATTACATGTAATGTTGATAGCTGATGAGTATATATAACATAATAATTATATGATAATTTTAATACATAAATGACTTTAAAATACTATCGACTATGTTACTAAGTCATCCGATAATTAAACACAATGTATTTAACCTCACTAGAAGTTAACTCCCTAGGTTAAACAAATAACCATAGCCTTTAGCAAAGAATTAAAAAACACAATGATATCTACATAATCATTAAATAATGATGTTATATAAAACAATTTACATAGTATTTTATTTAATGCTTAATCACTACTCATAATTCAAAAATGTTAATTACATTTAATCATGCTAACTATTACAATGATAATAGTAACTTTATAACACAATTAGTTACTTAAATAAACTAATCAATCTAAGTAATAAAATACGTTTGTTACTATAACAAAGAATATAAACAATCACTATAATATAAACACTCTGCTATGTACAATAAAACCATTCAGTTATTATAAAAATAGTGGTATGTCACATTAAAACATGAATAGATTCATTCAATAAACCCAATAATTTAATAGTTAATAATGCAATAACAACTAGGTTAGTGAAATTACAAAATCAAACAACCTGGTCATAGAATAATAAAATATCATAACAAACATACTTAAAATAAACAAAACATAATATAAGTATTTAACTAATAATCACAAACATATTATTCTACTATGGTGTGTACGTGGGTTTCTAGTTTTTCATTCTATCATCCCCTAATACCCCCATCTACACCATCTTCTCTAATGATGCTCTCCCTTCATCATACACTAAGGGATGGATCTATCCTACATCCACTTTAAAATAATTAAGGTAGTTAGTTTAAAACATAATTATATCCATAAAATAATATTGTATAAACTAACAAACATGATCATAATTTATAGAATATAAAAGTATAGCTAACTCATAAAAAATCAATGATGTAAATTAAACAACATATAAATTTTCCATAATCAACATATGACACAAAGCTTTATTAAACATCAGTTAATCAACTAAAAACCATAATAATCCATGGATGAGACATGTTATTTATCTTATAAATAAATTGGGATGTGACATCCTTCCCCTTAAAGCTAGTCATCATCCCAATGACATTCATTTAAACACAAGTTATAAATTTAAAACATTATTTAGTATAAAATAATATAATATGTAGTAGTGATTCAAGCAAAAAAAATATGGAAATATCTTGTAAAACTCATCATATTTCTCCTAAGTAACACTATCTTCAAAATATTGTTCCCATTAAATCTTGCATTGTGACACTTTTCTGTTATGCAAACTGAGTTTGTGAGTGTCAATTATTATGATTGGTTCTACCATGACCACCTCATGATCCATAACATATAAAACATTCTAATCTAAAACATTTGAAAGATCATCAACATACTTTTTAATATAAGACACATAGAGGATATAATGCAAAAGATCTAGAGCTGGTGGAAATGCAAGTTTATATGCTATAGGATTGAACACTTACAAAACCTTGAAGGGTCCCACATATCTCAGTGAAATTTTCACTAACTTCACAAATTTAATCAAACTTTTTTGAAGATTAACCCATAGAAACACTTTATCACCTATAAAAAATTGACTAGTTGTTCTCTTAAAATCAACATAACCTTTTTGTCTATTATTTCCTTTGGCCAACCTCTGTCTAATTATCCTAACTCACTCTTCCATTTATAAAAGCATCTTAGGTCCAAAGACAACTCTATCTTCTATCCTATCCCAACTAATTGGTGTTCTACACCTCATTTCATATAATACCTTAAATGTATACATCTTTAATGATGATTGGTATGTGTTGTTTTAAGTAAACTCAAAAAATGGAAGGTACTCCCTCACTTTTATTGATGATCCATGCAATATACATGAAGGACATATTATAAAACATATTTAACTCTCTCTATTTATCCATTAGTTTGTGAGTGATAAGCAATACCAAAATTCAATTTCATACCTAATTATGAATTTAAAGTCAACCAAAATCTATAATTCATCCTTGAATCTTGATCTAAAATGATTTTATCTAGAAAACTATGCAATCAATACACCTCTTTCATGAATATCTTCACAAGCATAGGTGCATCATCTGTCAAGTTTCTTAATATGAATTGGGATACCTTGGTTAATTTTTCAACTACAATAAATATCATACCATATCAATTTCATAATAATGACAACCCTTGGATAAAGTCCATCATAATCACTAGCCACTTCCATTTTGATAAATAATGTGGATATAACAATCTAGCCAGATGCACATGTTCAAATTTCACACATTGGCATTCCATACAATGAGACATTAAATCCTCTACATATTTATTGATTATTTTCTATAAATAGAGTGGTATGAGCTTAACCATAAGCTTGGTTACTCTTAGATGTCCTGAATATGTGTAATTATGAAATTCCTTTAACACTATGCTCCTCAGATTATTTGTATTAGGCTCATACATCCTACAATTATACTATAAAATACCATCACTCTCTATATTCAATCCCTTATACCTATAATTCTAAGCATTCTCAAAAAAATATTTTCTTAACCTAATCATAGAATTCATCTCTTGGTGATAATTTGATTACTTGATCCTAGAAAGTACTACTAATAGTATCCATAGCTGTTATATACTTCCTATGGCTTAGATCATTAGCTATTTTTTTCTCCTTACCTTTGATATAATTAATATCAAAATCATAATAAAATAAGAACTCTAACCATCATCTTCGATGAGCATTCAGGTTCAGTCATGTGAAGATGTACTTGATTCCTAATTTATTAGCCATGAGCTCAAATAATGTTCATAATGCCTCTAAACTTTCAAAGCATGCATAATTGTTGCATGTTTTAAGTCATGAGGGGAATAATTCATCTCATAATTCTTCAAATTCCTAGACTCATGGGTTAACACTAATCCATCCTACATAACAAATCCTCTAATTCCATCCCCTAATGCATTGGTGATCACTCAGAATTGACCATTAGGATTTATAACTCTTAGCATTGGTGCAGAAGTAAGCCTCATTTTCATATCTTGAAAGACTATCTCATACATGTCTGACTAGAAAAACTTTTATTCTTCCATTGAAGATAGGTAATTGGATTAGTTATTTTAGAGAAATTCAAAATGATTTTCCTGTAATAGCCTAATAATCTCATGAAACTCCTTACATCATGCACATTATTTGGCATTGGCCACTCCATTATGGATCTTATCTTTTCTAGACCTACTAATAAACCATCCACAGAGATAATATTTGCATCCACAGAGATAATATTTGTCAAATACTACACTTTATTTTGGAAAAAATCATGCTTGGACAACTTTCCATACACCCTATGCTTTCAAAAATTCTACAAAACTAGTTTCAAATACTATAGATGTTCTTCCTCATCCTTGGAATAAATTAGGATGTCATCTATAAATACCAAAACAAAACAATCCATATAGTCTCTAGACACACTATTCATAATATTCATAAATTTTGTTGGGGGAATTGTTAATCCAAATGATAACACTATGAACTTGTAGTGCCCATATTGAGTTATGAACATTTTTTTTGGAATATTCTCATCATGGATTCTCAACTAATTATACACTACTCTAAGATCAGTCTTAGAAAATACTATTACCCATTGTATTTGATCAAAGATATCATCAATGTGTGGAAAAAAATATCTATTCTTGATCATCACTTTGTTCAATATCTTATAATCTATACACAAGTGAAGAGTACAATTCTTCTTCTTGATGAAGACAACTTGGTGAACCACAAGGTGACACACTTGATTGAATCATCCCTTTTGACAATAATTAAAAAATTTATGTCTTTAACCAACCCATTTGGTGGTTGTCATTATGTATGTCATCTTAGACTATGGTTCCAATCTAGGTATGATATCAATCTAGAAATCAAACTCATTCTTGGGTGGAAATCCTGGTAATTATTCTAGAAACACATTCTAAAAGTTCCTTAGAAAAGGATAATCTTTGATGTATGGTTCCTTATATTCCTTCATCTCATTTATATTAATTATATATTCCTATCATCACTTCCTTTAAGCTTTCTTGATTTCAATTGAAGATAATTTACCTCAAATTCAACTCCCTCTTCTCACCCTGGAGTTTTTTCTAATTTCTAAAATCATCTTGACATTCAACCTTATTTAGATAATAGTCAACCTTAGCTTTATTATTCAAAAGCCAATTGACTCCTAGGATCAAATAATATGACCCTAACAATGTAGCATAAAGATCCACTACAATAGTGCATTTAGGCAACCTAATATTCACTTCGACTAAACACTTGTCAACTTAGACCTTAAAATCATTCCCATATTATACCGACCATGCATTTGACATAACTCTAGCTTTTATAGATAATATACTAAGAATTCTAGGAGAAATGAAACATTTATTAGCTCTTATATCAATCAAAATAGAAACAAGATGATAAAAAAAAATACCTTATAGTTCTATGGGTAAATCTTGATACTCGTCCTGATGATTATCAATAGATGCATGAATCCACTACTAGAATAAACCTTGCTGAGGAGAAGAACCCTTATTATTTTAATTTTCCTAAGGAAATTATCGAACATAATGGTCACCTCCACAAATGAAGTAACCACCTATTTTATCATACTATTGGCTTCCCTTAAAATCAACCTTGAAACCATTACCAAGTTTCTTATTCCCTGAACCAATATTTTATTTGGCATTCTAATTGTTGAACTAAATCTTTGAGTCTCCACTCCTCTTCTTCCATTTCTTCTTTTAGAAATTTTGTTTATAACTTCCAAACTTCTTTTTAAACTTATATATAACTTGGGAAAGAGATTTTAGTTTATATTCCTACTTGACTGCCTTCTCAAAACTTGATCCCTGGTATATGAACCATGCACATCTACTTCACAACCAATTTGGGGTTTTAATCCCATGATGAATTTACTAATCTTCAACCTCTCTTCTGCCTAATACTAAGGTAAATACTTAAGTAGCATGGTGAATTAATCCAAGTATTCATTAACTAATAAGTCCCCTTACTTAAGATTCTAAATTTTTTTAAGGTTTTTATCAAAGTATAATTTTGGAAGCCATTAGGATATAAATAGTGTCATAAATTATTACCAAGTGGTGGTGGTTGATTCTAGGTTCATCTTGAGCTTCTTATTTTGTTACCATGTTTTTGCTTCACCAACAAGTTTATAAGCTCTCCAAACTACTTTCATGACTTTAGAGTAATTCCAAATCTCAAAATATTTCTCCATTTTTGTTAGCCATTCTTCATCTTTATTTACCAATACAATTCCATTAAACTTGGGTGGATTTAGCTTTTTCATATCTCATTATAATTATATAGCTACTCAAGCTCCCACATCCTATGTCACTTCATCTTTTATCTTCGCTTGAGGATGTTTTTTCTTAGTAGGATGCTCTTTAGGTTTCACCTGAGCATTATCCTATTCTAGCACCATGATTTGGTCCCTATTTTCTTGTATGGTTTTGAGGATTTGATGCAACTTCATAGCTTACTTAGTGGCAAATTGATTTGGATAACTAGGGTGATTGGTGTTTGAAGTACCCTCACCTCTTAGTCTAACATGCACCGTTATTCTTCCTTCTTAACAAGATAATATTTTTTCATTAGAAAACACATTAAGTCCTAGATTTTTATCCTCATCTCTAATACCATAATGTAACAACCCCATTGGGTTTTACTATAATATGGTAAATTTAAAAAATAATAATAATTACACATATTCATCTAATAGATTTCACCATGAGAAATCCAATTGGTGATCTTTAACTAATTGCATTAATTTAGTTAAACAAAAGGTTTATAACTAATCTGATAGGTAATGATCACCATGTAAAGATATAACAAATCATGCACAATGTTGAATATACAATAAAGAATACATTTAACTCATTATATAAATAATATAATTTTAGCCATGGTTGATACAACATTACAACCACTACTATAGAAGTATAATGAATAATTATTATTATTATTTTAGTAATATTAATATGTCAAATAATAATACATTATACAAAGTTCCACAGAGCATGAGTCTTCATGACTCAAGAGTCTCCATAACTTGAGTATCAATATGTAATCTCAAGTGTATTATTTTTGCAAGGATGGAGAGAATCATTTGAGTGATTTTCCACAACAACCATAAACCAAAGATCCCTTGCACTATCTCCCAACAAGGAAATGGCCCTCCCTTCATGTATGGGTAGATAATGATGGTATAGGTATCCAAAGTGACAAACTAGAATCCGTGTGCTAAA
>JARHVA010000837.1:4180000-4205000 GCA_037957365.1 Torreya grandis | reverse complement strand
AAAACATGAATAGATTCATTCAATCAACCTAATAATTTAATAGTTAATAATGTAGTAACAACTAGATTAGTGAAATTACAAAATAAAACAACCTGATCATAGAATAACAAAAGATCAAACTAGACATACTTAACAACAAATAAAACATAATAAATATATCTAACTAATAATCACAAAATATATTATTATACTTTGGTGTGCATGGGTTTCCAATTTTCCACTTTGTCATCCCCCAATGCCTCTAACTACACCATCCTCTCTAATGATGCTCTCCCTCCATTGTATAATGAGGGATGGATCTATCTTACATTGACCTCACAAAAATGAAGGTAGTTATCCTACAAAAAATTATATTCATAAAATATTGTTATATAAAATAACAAACATGATCATAATATACACAATATAAAATTAGAACTATCTCATATCAAATCAATCATGTAAATTAATTGAAATATAATTGTCCCATAATCAGTATATGACAAAGCTTAATTACATAGTAGTTAATCAACTAACAACCATAATAATCCATAGATCAAATAGGTTATTAAACTTAGAAATAAATCAAGATGTGAAATGAATAGGCATTGATGGAAATAATTAAGGCCTAAATCTCCTAAAAAATCTAGGGCATATGGTTCTTGTTGATGGTTAAGTACACTCAGGGGTAGAAATGGCCATATATTTCCTAGATATGGTGCCTATATTGGTGAATGTAGAGATTAATAAATACTACATGCACAAAATGCCTTGTTGGCACCCATGGAGGGGAATTTTTCTTCTAAAATATAAGATGGAATAGGTGGCATCGACCATATAGAACATCATGTATAATTTTCCCTTAGCCTGTACTTTGTTGACTAGTTACATGATGTTGAAGGTTATGATGTCCCCAAATGTAAGGGCCTCCTCTATTTTAATGATGATGATAAATAGAGGGACCAAAATATTATTGACATGAAAAATATTTATTTCCTCGAATAGGTGGTTGAGTAGTATTATTTTATTCCACACTCCCACATAAAATATTTTTATGGTGTATGAGTTGGGGTCCTTTTCCACCTAGTGGTCAAATTCAAATACATAGTATTTAAGGACCACATAGATATCATGGGTGATCAACCATATATATGACCTCTACATAATACATGATGTCAAAGTTTAGGATATTGTAATAATAGTTGATAGCAGCCCCAAATATGTCTACAATCTTGAATCCCATAGTTAAGAAATATACAATGTCCTTACTACACTTAGAGGTGCACAACTAGTTACCTAAAAGACCATTTCATGGGAAGAATTATAGATTTCTATAAAAATTGTGTAGTCCTGAGGCTCTAATGGATATGAGATCATCAACAAACTCCACATCATTTTCATCTAGATCATCATCACTGCTAGGCTTTTTTATATGTTTAATTATCCTGAATATTTCATTATAATGCTTGAATATTATAACACCTTATAGGAAAGTGGTTTCCTCTAATTTGTGTTCTAGTTTTTGATTTGAAATTGAGGTGACCATATATAAATTTATTTTTTTCTCTATGTAGGTATTTATTAAGGATGTAATTTGGGATATTAAGGGAATTTTAGGTAGATGGATCTAAATAATTTGAACTCATAGAAGATAAATAATAGTGAGACCATCTTGGATGGGACCTTATAGGGATCTATGATCTTTTATACATTAATGGAATTAGAGGCTTGTGTCATGTGAATTAAAATTTGAGTTGATGGGATCGATCCTAATTTAATCATTTTGGGCTTAGATATAATCCTTGAAAACATGACTTCATTATATTATCTAGTTACTATGGGACATGTCTAGGTGTCAAATTGAGAAACAAATCTGACACCTCTTAGTGTATGGGTACACATAGAACTATCCCATTTCATAAATCATTAAATATCTAGCACCTCCAAGTGTATAGTTACATGTGGCATTATCCCATTGGAGTAGGCCTCCTAGGTCTTTAACAAATTTGGAAGCCCTACATGTAAAGGTATAGTTAGTGCTCTCTCATTGGATCAGGTCTCTTGAAAGATCTAGTGCCTCCAAGTGTGTGAGTACATGTGTTTCTCTCTCATTGGATCAATACTCTCATGGATATAACATGGTTGATACCTCTATCTTTACATAATTACATGTGGCATTCTCCCATTAGATTGGGTCTTTAGGGCTCTAATAACTTTGACATCCCTAGGTCTTAAAAAATGTACAATAGGGCCAAGTTAGTTTAAAATCACCTTGTAATAAATAAAATTCTTACCTATCATAAAAGAGGATTCAAGAGCTATTAGATATACTTTGTGGTCAAGACTTTGGGAGATGCATGTTAGTGACAAAAAGTGTTAATTATGGAAAAAAATTCAAAATCACAATGGACTAATCCTTTTAAATTAAACATAATATAGAATATATTAAACATAAATAAATGGGCCATTATCATAATTTCAATAAATTTCAAGGAATGGTAATCTAATAGATATCTAATATTTTAGAAAGGACAAGGATCAAACTGGGCTAGATATAGGGTTAAGATTTTTTGATATTTTACATACTACATAGGTCCCTTTTTATTATATTAAAAGGGATGTTTTGGCCACAAAAAATAGTGAATATGCTATGAGAATGTTGTCCAATGTTTAAAACCTAAATTATAGGCCTCCATTATTAAAAAAGTGGATAGGTAGTTGGAAACTTATTTCAAAATAACAAGAGGAGAAAGAAGAACTTAAGTATACCTCAATACATAACATATTGGGCTATAACTCATTAAATAGTTCATCTTGTGTGAAGAGTGATTCATTTCCTTTGGTCTCCCTTTTAATTAATGATCAATCTTAGAGGTGTCTCACGTGTGTAGAACCCTAATAGGTATTTGTCTTTTTGCATAGATTGGTTGAGGAAGGTAAAGCTTAAGCATTTATATAATTTAATTAGGGTGTATATAGACCTAATAGAGATACCTTTGGTTCTACTTTTTTCCTTTATCCATTTCTAACTAAGCTATAAATCCTATGATGGAGGTTGCCCAAATTGTTCTTTCTTAAGAAGAGACTTTAATATTTTCTTGAGATTTTAGACTTCCTTCAATTATTATTTACTATCCATGAGGTTTTTTAACCAATGTAGCTAAGGTGAATGGTTGATTAAGTGAATTATTATCACCAAGGGTAATCTATATTTATTAAATACATTTAGGGCGACCTTTTCATGTTCTTTAAATGAGGTGATAAACTCTTATTAGAAATAAAAATTTTAGAAATTCATCTACTCAATTTTGAATCATTGGCTCATTTCTTACTAGGTTCGGCAAAATTATTTATCATATTTATCAATAATGAAATATCACTTTTTTTATTTCTTCCTAGATTGTGTTTTCAATGCTTTTCTATCCTTCATAGGGACCAAACCATGAATACGTGGACCAATGCTTTAGTGTCAACCTTATCTTTCTAGTGCCATATTTTTCTTTTCTTGAGACTGGAATCATAATTTTTGGGTTTAGGAATAAACTACTATGGGTATGTCATGTAAGGGAAAATTAAATAATAACCATTAAAAAAACAAAGTGGAAAAGCAATAATGAGAAAAAAATAAACACATAATAAAATTAAAACTAATCTAAAACTACCCTAACCCTAAATTATATTTACCACATCAACTCATTATCTATAGGAGGATTAATTTGAGATGAAAATGGATGGAACATTTTATAATTAATGCTTCAAGAACAATCAATTCATAGGTAGACAAATATATTTCCCTTTTAGATGTTTTAACTTGAAGGTATTCTACCCCCAACAACTTGGAAATATAATATAGGCCAATTCAGAGTGGATCTAGCTTGAAACATTAGCCCTTCTTCTCATGGGATTTATCCCATAATAGGACCAACTCTAATATTCTAAATAATTTTACTTTCACATTCTTATCAAAACATCTTTTGACTATGCATTGGTGTATGTTAAAAATTTGTAGGTATTCCTCTTGTGCATCTTCCATTTGAACAATATATAGTATTATTGTATTCACTTTCCCATCATATTACATGTATTATTTCATGAATTTGTATGTGAGTAATCTAAGTTTTATTAGTAATATTTTCTCTAGGCTATATACAAGGTGGAAAGGTGAAATTTTGAGGGCTCATTTATATTTTGTGTGATCTGCCTAGAGCACATACCTGAGCAATGAGTGTCAACCATTAGGTTACTTCTCAGTATAATGATTAATTTCATCTATTAGGTTTTTATTATTTGAATCATCCAAATTATTTAAATATAGATATTAGTTTGATGACAACTTCAAGGTGATGCCACTCACATAATCCCATTCAATGAGTCTAGTTGATTCAAACATTTGATCATTACCAAAAATTAATGAGATTGGTATGCCAAACCATGTGATTATGTTCTCTTCAAACAACTTGATTAACTCTTTTTTTGTGTTATTCCTATTGGTTACTACCTCTATCCATTTTATGTATTAATCATTTACCATGATTATAAACCCATGGCTTGTCAATGAATTTGGTTTGATAACTCCTATGAAGTTAACTACCAATTTAGTGAAATTATGTTATTCTAATATAAGTTAGAGGGGCATAATTGCATGGAATTCCTTTTTATAAAATGTATGGCACTCATGGTAGGTGCATATAGTTCTATGTGCATATTTGAAGAAAGTGGACCAATAATACCCAAATCATAGAATTTTATTGGTGGTCTTTATTCTTGAGGTGTGACCACTTCCTAACTTTTCATGAAACTAGTCATTAGCTATTTTAATTCATGTTCTGATAGAAAATTAAGGTATATTACCTCATAGTTATATTGGTAGAGTACTCCCCTCTTTATCATATAATGAGATTTCTTCATCCTCAGATTTATTTTCTATTCTTTGGTCAATCTTAGAGGAGGTATCCCATATAAAATATAATGGATGATTGGGTTATACGAGTCTTGCATAGGAATTTTTGAATAATCCAACTTCACCATAGTAATTCTTGAGTCAATTTTTTTGATCAACTATGTGAAGCCTTGACCTCTTATCATTATGGTGGGTTTTATCTTTAGATCATATTCTTGTGGATTAGCCATCCACTAACCTCTACACTGTCACAATTCATTTTGTCCCAACTTAAGATTTACGGTTGGGTTTAGAACAATGTCATGCACCTTATTAATAAAGATATAGTGTAAAAAATTATTAATGGATTTGACCAAAGAATAAGTGTGATTGTCTAGGTGGAGAACTTTAATTCTTCATATTTAAAGTTCATGCTCATAAAATCTATTGGATATTCTTCTTCATCAATCCTATGAGTGAGTATAAAAACTATAGTATGTCTAGAGGTCAATTAATATAAGTGGATATCCTTCATATATTTGGGATGGTAAGGATTGACACCCTCAAAATAACATTTTTGATGTCTTAGAAGGATTATTTGGCTAGATGATTCCACTTTACTTCTACTTCCTATTTCAACATAGCATTTAGGCGCTTAACAATGTCATGCAAACCAAATATAAACTATTACATCACGATTTTCCTCTAATGGACCATTTTGAATAATTTTCACTTATTAATAGTAAAAATCTAAAAAAAATTATACATAAGCCTATATTATTTGAATTTGTTTAGTTATAGATTCTCTCTAATACAATACTTAGGGAATAAATCCATATTATTACCATACTCATTTATTTTATTTAGAATATATGAAAATTATTCTTTTTCTAACATTATCTCTAGTCTAGTTTGGGGGAATAAGTCCATATTATTTGAAATATTCTTTTCTAGACACATTAATCTATTAAATATTAAATTATGTGATTAATGATTAGTTAACTTAATATCATAAGCAGCTAGATTAATAATATGTTGATTGTAGACATTTGATTTATTACTTATGATCATGATAGTTAACTTTATATTAGTTATGCATATTCTATTATGATACATTTTTATCATGATTATGGAGCTTATTTAGTTATAGTAGTTTATTATGATTATTTCATGATAAGGTCTAACTATTGTTCATTTTACTGAGATGGATACAAGATAGAGTCCACCCTCCTGACTATGATTGAGGAAAGGTATCATTGGATATGATGGATTAGACGGAGATGAGTGGGGAATGAGAGAATTAAATGGGAACCTTACACATACCACTTAAAATAAATATATGTTTGTTATGTGTTAGTTGGTAGATATTTATTGCTCGCAACATTCATTAAATTACTAATGTGTTTTCTTAATTTGGTAGTGTTGATTATCATGATTTAATATTATTTTATATGTTTGAGATGTGATTGTATAATATAAATTCTTGATTGTTTCAAATCACATATTTAATTATCATAATTTGTGCATTAATGTCCTTTGATTATCTTGTTAGAATGTGAATACAAATATGTGATTTGAGTTTTAGTGGTAGCTTCTTGGATGCATTAATTATTACTCATTCTATTATCTTCATACTATGTAAATATCACTACATAGGTGGTATATGTATCAATAGTTAATAGAAATGCTTTATGTTTCATTAAACAATGTCAATGCCATATAACTATTAAATTTATTAATGTTCATTGGGTGACAAGTTTTAATTAGAAGAATTGATAATGTATAACCTAAGGCATGTTTTAATTGTAATTAGGAGTGCATTGATTAAATGACACATTATTTTATCACATTTTTCATTTTTAGATAAATTAAATCCATTTCTTATTATAAAATTGCATGATTGTTTTATTTATCATTGGGTACCTTAGTCGATAGGTGAAGCTTTTGTTATAGGCAAGATTGTTTTGTTTGGTAAAAAGCTTTTTTTTAATCTATATATAATTTCATGATTATTTGATTGGAATTTTAGTTTTGGTCAAATACCATCATGAAATATATAATGTGAATGTGATTATTCAACTTGGCATATTCAAATAATCTAGGGTTGGACTTAGTCAGTTCTAGATTATTCAAATCCATCATTTGGGAAAAAATGTAGAATTTTGTATTCCATGGTTTGGTCACGATGGTTTTTCTATTGGTTAACTTGACTGTCGAGGGTTTACTAGAGAGATAGCATGTTATAATTTTGAGAAAATATTGATGAAACTAGAGGTTCATTTGGGGAGACCTATTTTTGTGGAGTATTTTTGGGGTTTTGTCAGGCAAGTTAGAAATAAGTGAAGATATATAGAGTCCAAGGGCTTTGAGAGGAGAATAAAGTGGTGAGGATAGCTTGGAATAAAATAATCAATTTTTTGTACTTCATGGCTTAAGCATTTTGAGGTAGGGTTTTAGTTGATACTATTTTTAGTTTTCCATTTTGCTAAAAATATATGAAATGTTTAGGTTTGTCATTATTTATTTATAAATGGGTCTTGAAATCTATTAGTTTTTAATAAAAAAATAAGTGGATGACCCTAAGGGTGGGTAAGACCCACCCATAGGGATGAGCACTTATGTGATACTCCCTATTTGAATGGTTGTGTACATTTTTATATATTTTGAAATGGGAAATAAAAACCCATGTGTTTTGGATAAGGTATAAAGGTTTCCAAAAATATTGTGTTTTTGTATTAATAATTTAGAACATTTGATGAGTTTTTTATACAAAAAAGATACATATAAATGATAAGGGTTTATTAGTATAATACCATGTGCATGGGTTTGACTCACCCACAAGTCCAAATACCAATAAGTAGAACCTATCTAGCCATTGATGTATGCATTATGCGGTTTTAAATCTTTATAATTACTAAGTTTTCATTTAAACATAGAGTTTTTGAATAGAAAAAGGAATTGGATTAGATTTAGTAGTTTTTGAATTCCTTTGTACTTAAGGAATGGAACAAATTGGGGGTTTATTCAATTCATTCATGTTTATTTTATGAATCTCTAGAATTTGATAAATTTGGGAATTCAGGGTTGGTTGTAAATGAAATTTGGAATCTACTAATGGAAATATGATAATTAAATGGTTGGTCTTATTATTATTTTATGATTTTCTATTTTAAATAAAAATATAGTAAAGACTAAGGAAGAGTTGATTCCAAAATGGAATTAGATGGTAATATGGACTTATTGTAAAGCCATAGTTGAGTATTGGTTGGAATGTGTGTTGTTTTAAAAAAAATGGTCTAAGCTTCAATTATTTTCATAATACTTATTTAATGGTGTTATTGATAAAAATGACTTAGTGAATTATTATTTATGGTTAATGTTTTAGTTGGATGATTGACTCAGTAAATATGAGTCAAGCCTGCAATTGATATAAAGGTTTTATTTGATGTTTATAAATTTGAGTTATTTAAATGGTTAAATGGGAACATTAGATTATGAATAAATGTCTTAAAATATTTTGATTATTTACATAAATCTAAGGATTTGAGTGAATAAATAAGATGGATTTTTATTCCCAAATTATGAGATTTATTTTATGTGTGTGTGTCTATATATATATATATATATATATATATATATATATATATATATATATATATATATATATATATATGTATGTATGTATGTATGTATGTATGTATGTATGTATGTATGTATGTATGTATGTATGTATGCATATAGTAGTTTTACAAATAAACTTAAAGTTTGAAATATTTAAGTTTTATAGGATTGTACATTATCATATTTTCATATCAGTTTTATTTAGAATTAGACTACTAAATGTTGTATAAATATTTATAATTTGGTGGTTATTATCTGAGTTTGAATAGTGGTTATAGATAGGATTTATAAAAAAGAGATAATTTCTTACATAATAATCTTATACATAATTCTTGAAACAATATTTGCCTATTTAATTGGTCAATATTTGGGAAAAAACTCAAGATGCTCGTAAAAAATATTTTATGGGTTATGCCAAGGTATTGTAAAAATTTGGGTATAGTGTGATAACGTTGTTATTTTTGAAGATTATTAAGCTATTAAAATTGGGATTAAAAAAATACCTTTAAGTTTAAATAGTTATCAATTTTGTACTATTAAGATGCATTTGATGGGATGCATGTGATTTTATGATGTCTTTGTATTCATACTTCATTATGGTATTTTATTATGAGAATTCACATATGGTTAAAATCTATGGGTTTTAGCATAATATGTTATCTGGGAGTAATGACACTAAGTAAGTAAGTGAAATGAATGTCACATTAATACTTATTACCACTAATGGTTACATTTGAGTTACTCAATTGAGTTGTGTGTGTGAAGTTGACTGATCTTGATATCTAGAAAACCTACATTAAAAAATTGGCCATAATAATGTTTACAATTTGAATATTATCATTTCCCCTATTTTATTTAATTTATATGTATTTCATGATATCATATTATAATATGTTTCTTTATGATATGTTACATGCGATATTTATCTTACAACACAAGGGTTTCTAGTTGTATTTATCAATTTCCACACTAGCACTATCTGCCCATCCATGAAAGGGGACCATTCCCTTGTTTCTAAATTGTGTGGGGAATCAATGGTCTATGGTTGGTGTGGAAAAGCACTCAAATTATAGTATCCATCCCCTTCTAGAAATCAATTGATAGAGGTTTTTCTTAGGATTATTTTTAGGATATTAATGAGTTTATTGAGATGCATATGTTTTGTGGAACATTGTAATTTTGTAAACTAATTTTTAGATTTGTAATATTATATACTTGTACTATTTAATTTTAAATCTATAAAAGTGTTAGTTGGTTTTCTATATCTATCTCGATGTTATATCTGATTTAGTAGTGGTTGAATTATTAATTTGGATAATTTTTTACTTACTATGTTGTACTTGTAAAGCAAATCAACATTTATTATTAAAATATCATTAGTTAAATGAATCAAATAGTTAACCTATTGTTTAATAACTTAGTTTATTTTAATTATGAATTTAGTTAAATATAATTAGTGTTAAATTAATTTTGTTTGAGTTAAAAAAATTTAACCTATTTCTATTTGACTTTGAGGGGTTGTTACATTGTGGTATCAGATCTCAAGCTCAAAATCTTGGACTTAATGAGTACACTAACATATGTTTATTTTTATATATTTAGAAATAATAGTTATGCATCAAATCCTAACTAGTGAGGGTACATAAAATACAAATAATGATAACCCTCCAGTCGACCTAAATCATTTCATCCTTGAACAAGCTGCAAAGATTGATCAAATTCTTATAGCCATGAATGAGACTAGGGACCAAATAACTACCTTTGAATAAGAAGTTCATGGCCATGTTGAGGAAAATAATTAGAATGAAATTATAGAGCATCCTATAGAACAAGAAAACCATTAGTAACTATTGTGGCATATAATTTCACCCTTGTTGGAGAGTTTTCTAGGCTCTCTCACTCCTAAATACAAAATGGGAACAACCCCAGGCTGTGAGTAGCCTATGATGGGGTTGAACCTCCAGAGAATGTTGGTTCTTTTTTGATGGATCACCTAAACTATTTATTTTTCTTGGAAAATAGATAGAAGGGTTGTAAGGGATGAATAAAAACATAAACAATGTGATGCACCAAAATTAAAGACACTCCAATTTTCATGAAACTAACACTAAGGAAGCTCAAATATAATCCTCACTCACACAACCTCCCAAACATGTAATTTCATAATCAATATTTCTAAGAATAACATAATTAGGTAAGAGATTAAGTATGAAGGATTATGAAACTCATAAAATACCCTTGTTAATGACCAAAATCACAAGTTTTATAATTTCAACAATGGTGGAAAACCTACAAAAAATAAGAAAGATGGATAATTACCAAGGAAAGACACCCTTCCACAAGGTAATCATGCACAAATTGACTAGATCACAGAATTGAAAGAAAAGAGGTAGGTAATATAAGTTTTTTTATTGCTTAAAGAGGTTTTTCTTACAAAAATTTGTAGGTTTATGCCATACCAAAATGAGGAGCATGATTACAATGAAGAGAATGAGTCTCTTAAATAGAAGAAAGAGGAGAAGAGAGGAGAAAGAGGCTCTCATAATCTAATAAATGAAGTTCAACCACCTTCCATGGAGTCTCAACCATATTTGGATTAATTAATCACTTATATTCTCTCCAAAAATTAACCTCCAAAGTTCAAAAGGTTCTTTAAGCCTTCTCATTGGCCTAAAAAAGCACTATAAGACAAAAAACTTTAAGGATGATGATGTCATGGTTGACTATCTTTGAAAAATGTCATCAAAGTTATATAAGCCTCATTGAATGATCCAAATTATTCTCCCAACCTCCAAAGACTCTACCACTTTCACTTTTATTCCCCGCTTCACTTACTTCTAGAAGTCACTTGATCACATGGTTAGTTGATCTTTGCACTTTATGCTTAACTAGCCTTGAGGGTTAGTTCAAATGATTAGAAGACCATAAAGTAACTTGAGTTTATTTTAACTTTTAAAAAACCTTGTTTTCTCCTAAAAATACAAATGGAACAACATGGAACCTGAAATTATCCCTTTGAAATCGCACCTTGACCATTAAAGACCCCTTGAGAGCCTAGGCCACCATGAGAGTCTTCATCCTTAAGCTTGTCACGGCCCCTAGAATCTTGGTTATGAAATTATAAAGTATTTTAAATTCTATATGATGATTTATTGAACATTTATGTTCTTTAAATAGACTTGGTTCTTCATGACTCCATTAATGGAGGTCAACTATGTTGAAAACCTTTGAAACTTGCAATTTTAGCCATTTTAGGCCTCAAGACAAAACATAAATGCTAAATTTATTTGAAAAATGGGTTAAAAATGTGATTATTTGAGTTTATTAATGTTTTAAGATGTTTATATGACTATTAGAGGGAAATTTAAGAGGTTAAAAGAGGTTTTAGGCAAAACTGGTCTTTTGAAAGGGCTAGGCAAACTAAAACATGCAATTAGCTTTGATGATGGTTTTTTAATTTTTAGGGTTAAATACATAAAATAAAAGATTTTTATGTATTAAAATAATTCAAAAAAATATCCTAAAAATTTTAGGTCCTAAATATTTCCCATGTGTGATAAACATTCAAAAACATTTGGTTGCTCAAGTGGTAAAAAGGCAATATAAAGGTTTAAAAGTGGACAAGCTTCTTAATGATTGTTGATAAAGCCAAGAGTCTTAATCAATGCATAAATGAATGAAATGGGAATTTATAAAATTCACTTAAACTTAAATATCTCCTTATGCCCCCATGAAACCTCTATGACACATGCCAAGCAAATGAAACATGACCTTTGAGCTCCAAGACTGCACTTGGTTGAGAGAGTGAAAAAGAGGCCAAAAACCAAAATTCAACCTCAGATGGATTTTAATAGATAATTAGATTATTATAACATTTAATTCATGTTATAAATTGATGAAAATTTATTCATAACACCTAAAAAAATATCAAAACTTGATTAGTCACTTGTTAATCCATCACTAGCCTTCTCAAGGCATGCATTGGCTTTGGGGTCTCTTTGCATATTTGATGACTTTCATGGCCTAATTCACTAATATATACTATTTTTTTGGTGTATAAATTTATTTTTTGACCATTTTTATCCTCATTTTCCATCAAATTCTCATTATATTTACTTGGGAAGATTTTGGCATTTCCAGGCATGTGGGCTCTCATGGTGTTCTTAGCTAGTTCAAGCCCTTTAAGAGTCTTTTTTCCTAGTTTAACTCTATTATAATAATTATTAGGTTATAATTCAACACCAAATTAATTATATTAGTCATCTAATTCCCATTTTATCCCTTTTCCATGCATAAATATCAGCTTAGGTGATCTACCAAGAGGAAGTCAGCCTTCTTCGGAGGTTCAACCTCATTACAAGATACCCATAGCTTGAGGTTGATATAATAGTGTATATAGGAGTGATATAAATTTAATAAACATATAATAAGGTTAAATTATACACTAAAATAGTTTTTTCATGCCTGATGGGACCCACATTATTCACTAAGTGAAGAGTTTTGGTGTTCTCTTCATCCAATCAGCCTTTGGAGGCATGTGTGCAAACACCAATGGTGACTCCAAGTATTTATCATCTATTATAATCAACTAAAGTACCTAATAATAATTATTAAGTATGTACTATCACTTACTTGATAAAAATTAATGTTCCTTTCTCCCTTATCCTTCATATCAGATTAGCAATTTTTATGGCTTCATCCCAGGTGGTTTTCAAGATTCAGTGTATCAACATTATCAGAGTTTGTCTCTATTTAGTCAATGGGAAAATATTATTATAGAGATAATAATTGATTTTTAAATATAATTAAGAGAGAGTGATAGGGTGTAAGAGTGTTATAGGTAGAGTCTTGAACACCAAGATTTTTTTTAGGAGTAAGAGTTGAGGTTTCAAGAAGAGTGCTTGGTTAGGCAAGACCAAACCAAGAAAAAAAATGACTATCAGTTGTTATTAACAATTAAATCAGCCAATATTAGACCCAAATTTCCATCTCCCTTTTTTTATTCTCAAATACATCACCCTATTCAACCTTTTCAAATATCATATTTGTCAAGAGTCAAGAAAATCATTCTAGATCATGGGAAATCGATCATTAAGGTGAATATAGAGGTAAACCTTGGCAAAGAGTTACCCATCCATGAAATTAATATAAAAATGGACTTATTTAAAGATTTTTGGAATGTGTGGGTAGATATTAATGAGGGATATTATACATACTTTGATAATAAATGAGTAAAGGAATATATACTATCGATAAAAGAGATGTTGACTCATTAGGAGGATGAGTATGTTAAGCCCAAACCAATTAGTTTTTGCTCTCCTACCCCTATGCCCATTCCCAATAAATATTTTGAAACCATCTCAACATGGACACCCCAATATACCATAGACCATAACTATGTCATGCCCTCTCTTATGAAACCACCCTCTCCTATACCCATTCAAGAAGAAGAGAAGGTGGTTGTATCTTATACATTCCCCTCATGGAAATCAATCAGATAGATCATTGAGAAGAATGAAGAGGTACTAGTTGAGGTAGTCTAAGAAGTAGTATTAGAGGAGGATTTTAATTTTTAAAAAGTGAATCCATAAACCATAGCTCAGATCAATGACCTTATTGTATAATATTTTTAATACTCTCTCCCTTCCCTAAGAACCATCTAAAAGAGCCTTCAAAGTCCCTAGTTGGAAGGATGCTTTCCTAATTTTCAAGAAAGGTGAACTTTTTCACCCTCAAAATATCTATATACTAAATAAGGGACCTATTATAATAGTCCATGGTGAAGAGGAGAAGGCTTGATGAGTTGGAAATGATAGAGCCACAAACAGGTCCTCAGGATGCTACTATGAATGAAAAAATGGAAGACCAAAATGAGTTTGCAAATGTTGATCAATCACAAGAGGTAAAGTTAATTTAAGGAAGTATTAATGAATTAATACTTGAATATATGTGTATTCATGTTACAACTAAGAGAAAAATATATTTTTATTTGTTTTAAGATCATCCATTTGGTATAGTTGAAGATGAAGATGAGCAAGGTGTAAGAATTTATATGGTTGTAGCAGTCAATCATTTAGTTGATCATGTTAAAGAGGATTTAAATGAGAAAGAGAAAGAGATATAGGAGTAGTTATTATAACATATTGGTGCGTTTTAGGATATTTATGTAGTAGACTTGCAACTAGATATCCTCAATAATGCTTCAAATGTGTAAGAAATAGTTGAAAAAGGTAGCTATGAAGACTTGTTCGAAGTGTTGGAATCAATCTATATGTTGTTATCAAGTAATTATGAGTTAACTAAGGTAATTAGAGGTACTATTTTTGACCAAATTATAAATCTATAATTGGTGTATAAATAATTAGAAACTCCTCAAGAGGATACTGAGAGCCAAATATGGTACTTCAATTAGCCATGGGTGAATAAGGTTACAATAGTTTATCAGTCATGAGATGAAGTGTCACTTGAAGGTAGTAATGATGTTTTTAGGTTTTAAGAATACTATCAAGTAAATATCCTCAAATTACTACCCCTCTTAAAAATTACCAAGAGGAAGCTGCCTTTTGGGATGAATTAGAACTTTTTTTCCTAAGCATGGATAATCAACCTTCATGTTCAAAAGATCCATCAAGTGAGAATATTTCAAGTGCTCCTATAGTCCAACATGAATAAATATTTTAAGAGTTGGAATAATATTTTTACATTATATAAATGCTTTTCCATTTTCATCCACTTGAGAGAATGTTAAGAAGATTAACAATCAAGCAGCCCAATGTAAGATTGGCACCAAGCAAATTGACACCCAATCATGCTCTCTCACACCATGACCCATCTTATGAAAGAGGTGATCCAAAAAAATAATAATTTGATCTAGGTGGAAGTTACTAGTGATTTTTCAACCTTGTATATAGTATATTAGATTGTTCATTGCTCCTTGTGTTTTGTTTTTCCCTTCCTCTAAGTGCCTTGTGCACATTTTCTATAGTTGTGTGTTTACCTTCCCTAAGTGCCTTAAGCTTAGTGTTGGTTTTGTTTTTTTTTGTCCATGATAGTTCACGAGGAATTTTTTTATAAGTGGAAATACTTATATCAATTTCATATCAATTATAAAGGATATTCTTGTGACCCCATAATCCTAATGGATTAGATAAGGAAAATAGTCTTTTACGTAGACATGCATGCAATCCCAGGAGGTCACTAGAAATGTTCGCCAAAATTGGAATACATAAAAAAATTGATTAAATTTACTAATAATTTCCAATATGCCAATTAGTTCCCTTCTTGCCTTGATGACTTATCTCCTTCTAATCATGCCTTGATGATATAGTGTACCATTTTAGAGAGGTCTTGGTAGGGTGATGTGATGATTTAGGATCTTATTACAGTGAACAACCCAATGGGGAAGAGATAAGGTTGTGTGTATGGTGAATCATTCTCATTATCATTAAATAATTCTATTGGAGTCTCCACTAAGCCCTTAAGGAGGAAGTTTTGTGTTTTTCCCCCCTAAACCATGTATTTTCCCATGCTTGGTGCCACAGCTATTTCAAGGTTTGCATATGAGCACAACGTTTAAAGGTCTAAATTTTTTCATGGGAAATAATGGTATATTACCCAAGTTAAATTGAACATGTCCCAAGATTTTTCATACATGTAAATTTTTTAAAAAGCCATTTTTTAGTTTTTTAGGCCTAAAAAGCTAAGAGAGGCTATAGTGCCAAAAGAGAGGGGGGTGATAGCAGTACTTTACTTGAGATTAAAGACCTAAAATTTTGAATATAATTTTTTCCATGGGATATATCAATAAAACTATCTTATTTTCCTTATTTCACCCCTAGAACTCAAGAACTGTCAGCAAAACCAAAATCAATTTTAAGCCCTTCTTAGACTCTCAAAGCTTGTTTTTGAGAGAACTTTTGTATTTTTTAAGATTTTTTATAAAAAATGTGGTGTGAGATATTATTTTGAATATTTTACCTTTATACACCTTCCTACATCAATTTTTATAGGTAAAAAGTGGGAATGTACAAGTTGGTTGAATTCATGGTTCTGGCATGCAAATGTAAACAATCAAAAAAGACATTTTTGATGAACTTAAAGGGTTAAATGGTCAAATATAATTCTTGTATAAATTATATGGTTACTTATAGGTTCCAAAAAATAATTAATCAGGTCTTTAGACCTCATAAATATCATGATACACCTTTTTATTTCTCCCTATGTCTTGTAGTTCACAATTTCTGAGTGTGTTTGGGAGCAAAAAAATGAGTTTTAGGGCATCTAGAGGTACAATAAATTTTTAAAATTTAGTAAAGTTGATTATAATTAGTTTTTTTAGATATATATTATATTTTTTAATCAAATAATTATTTTAAGTATCCTCTATTTTTACACAGTCCTATACCTGTCTGTTGAGGAGAACATGGAGCTAGGGTGTGCATCAAGCCTAAATTGGTGTTTTTGGAGTTTTATTTGATTAAATTATGAAAAAAATTATTTTTAAATTTTTATTATTTATTTCATGTCCCAATTAAAAAATAATTAGGTATTTAGACCTCATATATCTCAAGATATAGCCTTTTCTCGCTTCCTAGTTTTCTTGTTTCTCGCAAGCATGAGAGAGATAATATGGAGCTCAAGAAGAAAAATAATGTTTTTGATGAAAATAATTATTTTAAATATATTATAAACATAAATTAAATTATTTACATCATTTAATAAACCAATTTGATTAATGAGCCACCATTTTTCACTCTTTTAGGCCATTTTCCTCTCTCTCGACCAAGGAACATTGTGGCAATTTTTAGTCCTTGATGCATATTTTGAGTTTTTCACATGATATTATGGATTGATAAAGTTTATTGTTAATATAATAGGTTTTAAGTGTTAAATAAACCTCATAAAAATTATATGATGGTCCAAATAATGGAAAAGGAGGGTTATCAAATAGAAAATCAAGTTGTCATATCTCCATTAAA
The DNA here is from genome assembly GCA_037957365.1 of Torreya grandis. Taxonomy (NCBI): domain Eukaryota; kingdom Viridiplantae; phylum Streptophyta; class Pinopsida; order Cupressales; family Taxaceae; genus Torreya; species Torreya grandis. Next base: position 4,187,543 of record JARHVA010000837.1, on the reverse strand, counting down.
GGAGTCTTTGCTCAAAACTAGGTCTTAAAGTGAAAATAACAAGGGTAAAATGGGAAAATAATGGGATTAAAATTTCTCAAGAGTGTGAGTGATAAAATAATAATTATGATCATAGAGTTTAACTAGGCCAAGAGACTCCTAAAGGGCTTAAACTAGCTAAGAACACCATGAGAGCCCAGAGGCCTAGAAATGATAAAAATTTCCAAAGTATAATGTGAATTTGATGTAAAAGGAGATTAAATATGGTCCCATAATAAATATATACACTACAAAAAGAGTCATTATTATTAAATTATTCCATGTAAGACCTCAAACATATAAAGAGACCGAAAAGCCAATGCATGCCTTAAGAAGGCTAGTGATGGATTAACAAGTGACTAATCAAGTTTTGATCTTTTTCAGGTGTTTCATAGAATTTTTCATCCATTTATATCATTTATTAAATTTTAAAATAATCCAAGGATATCTTAAAATATCTTTGACGTTTAATTTTGATTTTTGGTCTCTTTTTCACTTTCTCGACCAAGTGAAATCTTAGAGCTCGAAGGTCAAGTTTCACTTGCTTAGAATGTGTCATAGAGATTGCATGGGGGGATAATTAGTTATGTAATTTTGATGGATTTTTTTATATTTTAATACCATGAATTTATCCATCCATTAATACCCATTTTTTAGGAACAATCATTAAGAATCTTACCCACTCTCAAACCTTCAAATTGCCTTTTTACCACTCAAGAAGCCAAATTGTTTTGAATGTTTCTCACACTTGGGAAATATTTAGGAATTTAAATTAGGGTTATTTTTGGGGCCTTATTTTAATACATAAACCTCTCTCTTTTTACCTATTTAACCCTCAAAATTCAATAACCATCATCAAAGCTAATTGTAGGTTTTAGCTAGCCTAGCTCTCTCAAAAAACCAATTTTGCCAAAAGCTATTGAAACCTCCTAAATTTAATTAAAATGGTCCTATAAAAATATTAAAACATTAATAAAATCCCTTAATCACATTTTTGATCCATTTGGAAAAATGTTTTGGCACATGTGGGCTATCTTGAGGCCTAAAATGGCTAAAATTGCAACTTTTGAAGGTTTTCAACATAATAAACCTCCATTAATGGAGTCATGAATAAAAAAGTATATTTAAAGACCATAAGTGGTTAATAAATAATCATATGTCATTTAAAATACATTTAAAGGTCATAAGAAAGCTTCTAGGGGCATTGGCAAGCTTAAGGGTGAAGACTCTCATGGTGGTCTAACCTCTCAAATGGTCTCTAATGGTCAAGGTGAAAGTTCAAAGGGATAATTTAAGGTTAAATGGTGTTTAATTTTTATGTGTATGAGAATAAAAGGTTTTTTTAAAGTGAAAATAGACTCATGTTACTTTATGGTCTTCTAAGCATTTGAACTAACCCTCAAGGTTAGTCAATCATAAAGTGCCAAGATCAATTAACCATGTGGTCAAGTGACTTCTAAAAAAAAGTGAAGTGGGGAATATAAGTGAAAGTGGGACAATATTTGGATGTTGGGAGAGAAAATTGTAGCATTCAATGAGGCTTCTAAAACTTTGTTCAATTTTCTCAAAGATAGTGAAGCATCACATCATTATCCTCAAAGTTTTTTTTGTCTTCTAGGGCCTTTTTAGGCCAATGAGAAGGCTTGAAGACCCTTTTAAACTTTTTAGGTTAATTTTTTGAGATAATATCAGTGATTAATTAATCCAAATGTGGCTGAGACTACATCGAATGTGGTTGAGCCTGATTTATTGAATTCTAAAAGATTTTTACTCCTCTTTTATCCTTTTTTTACTATTTAAGAGACTTGTTATATTCATTGTAATCATGATCCTAATTTTGTTATGGAATATACATACCCATTTTTGTAATAAAAACCTCTTGAAGCAATTAACAAGCTTATTTTGCCTACCTCTTTGCTTGTAATTAGTGATCTAGTGAATTTATTCATGATTACTTTATGGAAGGGTGTCTTTCCTTGGTAATTATACATATTTATTGGATTTTTGTAGGTTTTACACCATTTTTTAAGGTATAAAACTTATTATTTTGGTCATTAGATAATTTATTATGTGAGTTTCATACTCATCCATACTTTATTTGTTACCTAGTGGGTCTAGTCTTAGAAATATTAATTCAAAATGGCATGTCTAAGAGGTTGTGTGAGTGAGGGTTATATTTGAGACTCCTTAGTGTTAGTTTCATACAAATTGGAGTGTCTTTAATTTTGGTGCATCACCTTTTTTATGTTTTTATTCATCCCTTACAACCCTTTTATCCCTTTTCCAAGCATAATCAATACTTTAGGTGATCCATCAAAGAGGAACCAACTTTCTCTAGAGGTTAAACCCCATCATAAGATACCCATAGCCTAAGGTTGTTCCCATTTTATATCTAGGAGTGAGAGATCCTGAAAAATCTCTAACAAGGGTGAAATTCTATGCTAAAATAATAACCTAGGTAAGAGGAGGTACCTCAAGATGTGAGAACATGTGTAGATATTGAGATTTCACATGACATGAATAAATTTAATCCACCCAATTTCAATGGAACCATTTTGGGAGATGGATTAAAATCATGGATAATTAAGATGCAAAAGTGTTTTGATATTTGGAATTAATTTAAGGTTATAAAAGTAGTATGGGAAGCTTACCAATTAGCTAGTGAATCAGCTAAATTATGTGCAAATAAAAAATTGGAGATGAATCTTGACTCTACCATAATGTAGGAAATTTTTTTTACCTTTTTTAGATCATTATGGTTTCCCCAAATCTATTTTGATCAAAATTTAATAGATTTTTAGAATCTGAAGGAGACCTTATAGTGAATGAATATTGGGAGCAATTCACCAAACTCCTAAAGTATGTTCTTTAGTGTCAATCAAACAAGAGGTTTTACATTAGTAAAGTCATTATGGGATTAAAACCCTAAATTGTATGAGAGGTAAATGTGTCTGGGCTAGCTACTCTATATCAATCCTTCAAAAAGATAGTAAAGTAGGAGCAAAATCTAAAGTCACTTTCCTAGGTTATAGATAAAATCCATAAAAAGTTTGGAGGTCCTAAAATAAATTTCAAAAATAAGAATTAAAAAAGTAGTGGAAACTCTAAAATATAATTTAAGAATCAAAATTCCAAGTTTAGCAATGATTCAAGGAATAATAAACTAAGAAATGGTTTCAAAAGAGGCTTCAAGGGAAGTCAATAGTTTGATATGAAAAGACCACCTAGTGGATGCTTCATCTATGGAGGTGATCATAATGCTAGGGAATGTACTCAAGGTAAAATTGATGGTAAGAATTAGGATTCTACTCCATAGTAGGGATCTTTATAGAAAATAATTCATATATCTATTGACAATTGTCAAGCTAAGTATTAGGCTTCTCCTATTGAGCCATTAGGTACTTTATTTGGTCATTCAATTTTAATTTTAATCGACACAAATACTACTAAATGTTTTATTGCTCCTAAAATTCTTAGTAATTTGTCTAGAAAAGCTAAAATTATGGCAAATGCATGGTCAGTTCAATATGGAAATAAATCTAAGATCAAGTTCGATAAATGTTTGGTTGAAGATGAGATAAAACTACTTAAATTAACTATGGTAGTGGATCTCTTTTTAGCTCCACTAGGATCATATGATGTGATCCTAGGAGTAAACTGGTTAGCTCAACATAAAGCTAAGTTAAATTGTCTACATAAAAAGGTTGAACATCTAGATGATTTAGGTAATCAAAGCCAAATTTAGGGAGTAAAGAGGGAGCTTAAATTTAGAAAAAAATTAGTAATTCAGTTGAATAAATCACAAATAAAAAGGTTTCAGTCATTTATTATAAATATAAATGAGATGGAGGAATCAAAAGAACCTTCCATTGAATATTATCCTTTTCTCCAAGATTTTTGAGATGTTTTTCTTAAAGAATTACTAGATTTACCCTCTAAGAGAGAATTTGATTTCTCAATTGACATAAATATAAGGTTTTAACCACAATATGAATCCCCCTATAGACTTATGACAACTAAATTAGTGGAGTTGAAGGCTCAACTATAATAGCTACTGTCTAAAGGGTTGATTTGACTGTGTCACCATGGGATGCACCAGTTCCATTCATTAATAAAAAGGATGGAAGCCTTCACTTATGTACTAATTATAATATTTTTAATAATAAAATGATAAAAAATAGGTATCCTTTACCTTTTATTTATGATATCTTTTATCAAATGCATAGAGCATTGGTTTTATTCAAGATTGATCTTTAAATAGGATATCATCAATTGAGGATTCATGAGGAAGACATTCTAGAAAACACTTTAATAATGTGGTAAAAACATTATGAGTTCATATTTATTCCTTTTAATCTAATTAATGTACTAAAAACATTAATGAATATTATGGATAGAGTGTTTAGGGATTATCTAGATCTCTTTATGTTGGTATTTCTAGATGATATCCTTATCTATTCACAATTTGAGGAGAAACATCTAGAGCATTTGAAGTTAGTTATACAATGGTTGTGAAAGAATAAGTTTTTTGGTAAGCTATTGAAGTGTGCATTATTTTATAAAAAGGTACAATACCTTAGGGACATTATATCTAAAGAAGAAATATCTATGGATCATTCACAAATTAAAGCCATTATGGAGTGGCCAACACCTAAAAATGTCCACAAAGTTAGAAAATTTATGGGTTTGGCTAGATATTACAAGAAGTTTATTCCAAAATTTTCAAAGATAAGAAATATTATTACCTCTCTTGAGTGTAAAAATAATAAGTTCATGTGGTCAGTGAAGTGTGAGGAAGATTTTTAGAAGATGAAAATAAAACTTACCTCAACATAGTGTTGAGAGTTCTCGATACAAATGACCAATTATCGGTGATAATTGATGCTTTAAGAGATGGTATTGGAGGAGTTCTCATGCAATAAGGTTTTTTTAATCTTATGAATATATAAACTTAAATCCATATGAGGTAAATTATACCCCACATGATCTAGAATTGGCTGCAATAGCTCATGTCTTGAAATTTTGGAGGCATTATCTATTGTAAAAACCATTTGATTTCAAGATTGATAACTTGGGGCTCAAATATATCTTCACCCAACCTAACATGAATGCACATTAGAGGTGATGGTTAGATTTATTATCACATTATGATTTTGAAATTAACTACATAAAAGGTAAGGGAAAGAGGGTTACATATGTCCTTAGTTGTTGAAGGTATATAGAATCTTTAGATACTATTAATAGTACCTTTCATGATTAGGTAGTTTGATTCTCTCTAGGAGATGTGTTTTATGAATAGGTAAAGTTGGAATTAGCTCAAAATACTCAGGATCCTAAGTATGAAGGATTCAAGTTTGAAGATCATGGTTTGTTGAGGTACAAAGGAAGGATTTATATACCAAACAAGGAGAATTTGAGTGGAGTAATCAAATATATGCATAATGTTCCTTATTCAGGCAATCTAGGTGTGAATAAGCTCTTAGCAGAGCTGAGGCCTTTATATTTTTAGAAAGGAATTAATAAAGATGTATTTTATTTTGTTTCTTGATGTTTAGAATGTTAGTGAGTTAAGGCTAAGCATGTGCATCCTACTAGGTTGTTATACCTACATACTGTATCATAATAGAAGTGGTAGGTCATTAGCATGGATTTTGTCCAAGGGTCACCAATATCTTAGAACTAACATGACATGATTTTGGTAGTTGTTAAAAAAATCACCAAGGTAATTCACTTAATTCCTCATAATATTTTATATGATGCACCTATGCTTTTGAAGATGTTCAAGAAAGAAGTGTATAGGTTTCACGGGTTTTTGGAAAAGATTATTTCAGATAGGGACCCAAAAATTGCTTCTAGATTTTGGTTGACTATCAATTCAACTTTGGATATATATTTGAACTTTAGTATAGCATACCATCCAAAAATGGATGCACAAACATAGAGGGTGAACTAGGTTTTTAAATATCTTTTAAGGATGTACTTCATGAACCAGCAGTACATGTGGGAATAATATCTTCTATTGGTTGAGGTTGCCTAAAACAAATCATACCAATCAACTATAAAAATGACTCCATTTTATTCATTATATGGAAGGTGTAAAAAACCAATTAGTTTGGATAGGTTGGAATACAGGGTAGTATTTGGTCTAGATGTGATTCTAGAAATGGAAGATAAGGTTAAGTTAATAAGGCAAAGATTGGATAAAGATAAGATATATAGAAGAGATACACTAATTTGGAAAGAACAACAAGGTAGTTTACCATTGGAGACAAGGTATTTATATAGGTCAAACCAAAAAAAATGTTGATTAAGTTTTGAAAATTAGCCAAATTATCTCCTAGATATGTAGAACCCTTCAAGGTATTGGAAGTTATCAATCCTTTAGTGTACAGGCTTACTTTACCACTAGATTTAGCAATCATGCATAATATGTTTATGTGTCTTATCTTAAAAATTATGTTGTTGATCCTTATAATTTATTAGATTGGAATGCTTTATAGGTTTTGGATCTTAGGGTGGTCATAATAGAACCAGTCAGAATAATTGAAACCTACAAACTTAGTTTGTGTAATAGAGAAGTGTCATAGTAGAAAGTCTAGTGGGACCAATATTATGAATATAGTGCTACTTGGGAATATTACAAAGAGTTTCATAAGTTGTTTCTACACTTGTTTGCTTAGTTTTTTTGCTGGATATTATGCTTATTTTATACTAAACACTATTTTATTTTATAACTTTTATCAAAATAATTGTCATTATAATGATGATCAACTTTAGGGGGATGGATGTTACATCTCAATTTTCCTCAACACTCATTAATATGTTAATTAATAGATTATGTGGTTAATTATTAGTTAACTTAATATGTTAAGTAATTTAATTAGTAATATATTGATTACAGATATTTAATTTATTACTTGTGATCATGATAGTTAACTTGACGTTAGATTTTCATATTTTGTTATGATACATTTTTATCATGATTATGTAGATTATTTAGTTACAAAATTTTATTATGATTTAATTCATGATATGGTCTAACTACTATTCATTTTACTAAGGTGGATTCAGGATGGAGTCCACCATCCTGACTATGATTGAGAAAGGGTATCATTAGAGAGGATTGAATAGATGGATATGAGTGGGGAATGAGAGAATGAGATGAGAAATCTGCACATACCACTTAAAATAGATATCTATTTGTTATGTGTTACTTGGTAGATATTTATTGATTTCAATATAAATTAAATTACTAATGTGTTTTATTCATTTGGTAGTGTTGATAATCACTTGATTTCATATTGATTTAGGTATCTAAGATGTGATTGAATAATCTATCTTCTTGATGGTTAAAAATCACATATTTAGTTTTCATAATTTGTGCATTAATGTCCTTTGATTATCTTGTTAGAATGTGAATGTAAATGTGTGATTTGAGTTACAGTGGTAGCTTCTTAGATGCATACATTATTGTTCATTATATTATCTTAATCCTATGTAGAACTCACTACACATGTGGTATATG
>JARHVA010000837.1:4110000-4175000 GCA_037957365.1 Torreya grandis | reverse complement strand
GGGAAAATAATTTGAGCTAAGAGAATCTTGTGAACCTATTTATGAATGAGGGATTATAAGATCAAGTTCATAGATCACTATCTTTGCCTAAATGGATTTTTCCCTTTTCTGAGTGGGATGGTATGTATTATCACACTAGAGTCAGAAAAAATTAAGTCTTTCTATTACCAAGAGATTATATATTTGTATTACATGATCAATATCCCATGTTATTATATTTTAATCAAGGTACAATTGAACCAATGTGAATATCTATGGGTTGATCAGCTGACCCTAGGTTGATAGTGAGTGATTCATGGTCATCAAAAGTTACTATTTTTGGTGTATGTTGATTTATCTAAATCCAACAAACTCTCTAATGATATCATAAACTTTGGTATTTTATTTATATTAATTTCATTATACCATATCCATCATAATATTCATAAAGAGGATTATATCTATCTTTACCATAAATGATATGAGCACTAAAGACCCCATTTTTTAATTCCAATATCCACCAATCATAATTAAAATACTAAAATCAATAAATAGTGTATGGGACTAAAGGGTTGGGTATAATATATATGGAAAATTTATATAGACTTGATTCATCTAAGGGATATAGATTCGTGACTGACGTTATTAGGGAATCCAAAACCTAGTTTTTTGTCCAAGAATGGGGATAATGTTGAATGCATCAAATGTTTCTAGAAAGTCCCACAATATTTGTTTATATTTCCTCAAATAAGATAAATTTGAATGAAATTTACTCTTAACCTGATGGACTACCAATTCATAATCTCCAAATGATTTTAGTTACTTGACTATGTGTTTTAAGGCTAGCTACAAAGCTAAAATAAAGGATACATATTATACGAGGTTATTTTTACAAAGGAGATGAAATGTATAGCTATCCAAATGCCATATCAATTTCAAGTTAGATATAATAATACCATATTTAAAATTTTACTTGGATAGACCCCATCAAAGTAAAGACACCATAAGCATGATAATTTAGGATTCTCACCAGCTTTACCTTTTACTTGTTCTATAGATAGGTTATATATTTTGATGTTAGAAGATACTATGCTTATATTCTCATTCACAACATTGTATTATGTAATAATTTGCTTCATCCTAGGTTCTTTGTCAATATGAATTTTATTGGCCACACCCCTCTAAGTCAACCACATGTGCAAATTTTCTAAGGGTCTTGGATTAGTCCATACTAATTAGCATATTATAGCTTTTCAAGATCTCTACCATTTAAATATATATAAACTTATAGAATATGGGTTTATGTTATAAAAAAATTTATACATTCAAGAGATCACCTACCACCTTAACCTAAAATTTGTCTAGATGGACTATTAGTTTTTTCAATTTAATGGGTGTTAGACCTAAATTTTAAGAAATTCTAGTATGCATGACATTTGTTAAGCCCTTAGAGTCAACTAGACAACTATATAAGTTATTTAAAAGTGATTAGAACATGAAGAGGAATGGAGGGACCTCAACCTTATTATTATGTATGATAAAATAGGTATGCATAGTCTTAAGCTTAGGATGAGTTGGTTTGTTTTTCAATTAATTTAAAAGGAGACCTCTCTACTCAGTGATCTAGGTAAGCTCATATAACATGATTTTTCCATTGATATTCTTCATGTCATATACTATGTTTTAGCCCATTTTTATAAGAATAGGATGTAACTCTTCAAGGGCCTAAGGGTTAATAGCTTTCAGAGGTGGAGGATCATTCCTTACTCTAGGATTAGGATGGGTTGCACCATCACTAGGGAGAGTGGACATAGTAAGAGGTTGTTTTTGTATCTAACTTTTGAGGGCATAGTTAATCAATTAGTACTACTAGAAATTATGTACCTCATAAGCATATTCTTTTAGTTCATTATCCTCTTGGCTATGAAAATCAAGTGTTTTAAAGACTATAGTAGTGTTTGGAGATCTTGAAGAACTAGGAACATCAGAATATTAATGTCATTTGGAGGGTTTGGGACTATCTATTTTTATTCCATATCTCTTTGGAAGATGTTTAAATCACTAAAAAACTTAATGCAGTTAAGTTCCTTGTGTTGGGATGTGTTATGCACATGACATTATTTTAGTAAGGCCAAATAACAAATGATCTTAAGAAGGTTATTAGTTAAGGGCTCTAGTTTTTTGTTGGAATGGTTAAGTTACATTTATGATTTTCACCACCAGTGTTTCCATCCTATCTTTTGAGGCCCAAGAAGTCATTACTGAACTTCTACATCATGCATTATATAGCTTCCAACTCATTTTTAGTCGACTCTTTGGGTATACTTTAGATGTTTTTTAATATAGGGATCAATGTTTAGATATGATATTGATGTTATACTTCACCATTTATTAGACTAAGGAGACCTAAGTGTTGATTGTGTGTAGTATGTCTTAATGGGAGTTGGTTGGTCACTAGAACACATTATGGAATCAGAGTGTTCATATTAGTGCTAAATATAGGGTTTAAGTGGGAAATTTGAAATTATATTTTGGATATACTCTTTCATTTATACTATAGTATTAATCTACCTATCTACTTTGATAGCTTCAACATATGTTTACGTAAGTCCATGACAAGGGGATCTCTATGTAAGAACATTTCCCTTCAAGGGTCTAGAGCATTATTTTACATTTCTATAGCTAGTTGGGAATATAATATATAAAATTTAGTGACCCTATTATACATCTTATGTAAGTAGGCATTGAATGTAATAATAAGCTCATTATATTCTCTCTTGATTCTATCAAACTACTAGTATAGGATGTTGGTGTTTTATAAAATTTGAGATTTTAGTGATAACACTAATGTGCCAAATCAAGAGAATAATATAAAAATACTATAATTCACTTATTTTCAAATATTTTACTCTATAAATTTACTATAAATATAAAAGTGTAATATGAATCAGACTTAGCTAGAAACTATATTTGTGGGAGGAATCAGAAGTTAGAATTTGTTGTGTAGGGAGGTATAATGATTGTAATTATGAATCAATAAATGGATATAGGCCTAGAAAACACCAATAAGAATATTAAATTAGAGGGGTGGAAATATTGTCCAACCTAGGGTGATCTTATCCACTTGTAATTATGAAATTAGGGTTTCTAGGTTATCTATGTCTTCATCTATAGAGCCTATATCTAGAGCAAGAGATTATGATCACTTTTAGAGACCACTACATGATTAATTTTATTTAAATATCTTAGATCATTGACATGTTAATACCAATGCAGATTAATGGGTAATTTTTTTTTGATGATTGAAGTTGGGTGAGACCTTAACACTCAATGTGTTGGGCACTACGGACATACTAATACTCCAAATAGGGATAAAACTTCATGTAGTTATCCCATTTTATAGTGGTGTGTGAATAATTGGTGAAATATGATAGATGTTAGAATAATAATAATGTGACTAAGTACCTTAACCATGAATTATGACCTATAAAATATACTTAGACTTGAACTCTAGGCAATTAGGGTTGCATGCAATCATATTTTGGAGAAATAGGCACTTTGCCCTCAATACGTAATGATGATTTTGGGGTTTTTTGATGTGTAAGACTCTTTCCTTTAAAAATATATTTAAAAGTGTTTATATTCTCATATATTTGAAATTAATTTTAATGGGGCTCATTAGGGACATAGGTTAACCTTCCTATAGATTTTATTTTTCAAATTAACTGTTATTTGGTGGGAGGACATGAGAGGGGCCAAGGAGACTAAATTGGTATGATATATTCCCATATGGTACTATTGTCCAATGGGTGATTTAATAATGTTGAGTGTTAGGTAGGGCCTAAAATATGTTTAAGGTTAGTAAGAATATGGATGAGTAAATTCAGGGTTCATTTGAAGGATTTATCCCAAGAATAATCATTAATGAAAAAATATGAAAGTGAAAAAATATAAAAATCACAAGAAAAGTTACATATCAAGGTGAAAACCACAAAGGAGTTAATAATTTTAAAGTGGGAAACTAAAAATATTGGATAAAAATCCACATGATCATATTATAAATATTTCTACCAAAATCTCCACAAGTACAACTTTGAATCAAGAGCACAAGATAAGAAAATAGAGAGCTATGAGATTATAGTGAGTAAAAGAGAAGAGGAATGGATATTTTATATAGATAGAAGAAGATAATGTGAGTTAAAAATAATCCCATTATTACCTTAAAATCCTTTTAACTATGTGTCATTTGTGTCTTAGTCCCTTGTAAATTAAAGGGAGGTGTGTGCCATGTGGAGGAAGGAGTTACTCATGTAAATAAATATTAGATACTAAAGTTAAGGTTCATTTTAGGATACGATATCAAAAAACCCATTATATTTATTTAGGTGAATCTGATTTGTATCTTTGTCAAAAATAAAAATTTCAAAAAAAATTGCCTTCTTAAGTTTTTTGTATAATTGTTTATCTACACAATTAAAACATATAAGTTTTGGGATAAATTTAAAAAGAGTATTAAAAAAATTATAAATATTAATATTATTATATATTTGGATTCCTCTCGAATATCTATGCAATTTCAAAAAGAAATGTCTCAAAATGAGTCTGTATGTAAAAGTTATGGCCTCTAGAAGTCAGTGCTTAATTGCATCAGATCATGCTACCACTTGAAAAAAAATTCCACCTAGAATCATGTTCTCTCCTATAATAATGAAAAATTTGGATTCACCTTGAATATATATATATTTTTAAAAATTCACCTCAAATGGAGTTCATATGCAAAAGTTATGGCCTCCGAAAGTTGGTGCTCTGTTGCATTGCATCATGTTACCACCACTAGTTTTTTTTCCACCCAGAAACATACTATCACTTGGAATAATGAAAAAAATTAGATTTATATTTAATATATATACAATTTTAAAAAAAAATTACCTTAAATTTAGTTTATATGCAAAGTTATAGCCTCTGAAAGTTGGTGTTCAATTGTATCACATCATGTTATAACCCGACAACATTTTGCCACTCAGCATCATGTTATCACCTTAAAGCATGAATTTTTTTGTATTCCTACAAAAATATGTATGGTTTTAAAATAATCCTAAAACCAAGTATGTATGTAAAATATACAACCTCTAGAACATGTTCAGTTACATCATTACATGTCATTGGGTGACAACATGCTACTGAGTAGAAGCATGCTGCCAAGCAGAAGCATGCTACCAAGAAAAATTATTATAATAAGTGGAAGAATGATACTTATTGGAATAATTTTAATGATAAATAACATTATATTGAGTGATAACATCATGATGATTTTGGGTAACAACACCGTGATGTAGTCATGGAACACTGAATGCCAACTTCTATAGGCCATAACTTTTGTATACGAACTTAGATTAAGATGATTTTTTTAAAAATTGCATATATATTCAAGATGAATTAAATAATATAATAATATTAAGGTTTATAATATTTTTTAAAACTCTTTTTTATTTATCTCACATCCTCTCTGTTAGGTGGTCTCAATATTCAACATGGCAATGAGGTAAAGAATGAGACTTAAATGGTAACCCCTATGAACATATGTACTAAATATATAAGGTGAATCACATGGATTAACTCATAATTATTATAAAATATTTGTGATTTTACCCCTAAACAAATTTACATTCTAAAATTTTAAGTGAATGAGTCCTATGTACTACTCCCAAAAAATCGCCAAATATAATATCTCAAAAATTGAATATTCATGAATTAACAAATATTCACTACTAAAATTTACCCCACATAAAGGAGAGAAAAAGGGTGAGTGACACATTATGGAATCTATATTTATTTTAATTAATAATTTACATAAATTAAAATTTCTCACACATAAAATGGAAGTTAGGATAAAATAAATCATATTTAATAAACGGTAATCCTAACACTCCCCCTTAAAATTTATTTATGGATTTAAAAATAATAAGGGAGGAATCATAACTAACTATCCCCCTTGATGATAACTTACTTTAATCCTAACTTGTTACTAAGGAATACAAACTTTTCTTTACATAGTGGCTTAGTGAAGATATCAACCATTTATTTTTTACTAGGATAGAAAGAGAGGACTTGATTATATTCAATAAGTTCATGTTGAAAGTGATATTTAATATCAATTTTCATGGATATTTCATATAAAACTATTTTTTCTAAGAAAATGGCACTTTGATTATCACTAAAAATCAGATTAGCTGAATGTTGTGGGTGGCCCAAATCTACAAAAAGTCTTCTAAGCCAAGTATATTATTTTTCAAATGATTATAAGATTTATACTTAGCTTATATGGAATATAGAGATACATTAGTCTAATTTTTACTATTATATGAAATGGTTCTATAACCTAAATAAAAATAATATCCATTTGTAGATCTATGAGCATTAGGATCTCCAACCCAATCAAAATCTGAATAACCTACAAAAAGAGAAATTACTATTCAAGGTATACTCGATGACAAAAATTATATTACCTTTAATATAATGGATAATTATTTTATCACATTTAAAAATGAGTATATTGAGGTTTAGATATAAAACAAGAAACCAATCCAATATAAAAATCAATATCGGGATGGGTATGAGTAAGATAATTCAAACTACCAACTAATTATCTATATAAAGTTGGATCAATAGTTTTAGTTTCCATGTCATTAAATAATTTAACACTAAGTTCACAAGGAGTAGAAACAAATTTGAAATATAACATATTAAACCTAGATAACAAGTCATATGCATATTTAGATTGAGAAATAGAAATGTTATCTTTTTTTACCAAACTTGAATGTATAAAAAGTAATGAAAATACCCAAATTAGTCATTTCAAAGATATTCTTCAAATCATTATTATTGAAATAAACCATTTAACTATTAATACTAGTTAGTCATAAGTCATAAACATATAAAACAATGATAACTATGCCATTTGGAGTATTTTTGATAAAAATATTAGAATTATTATAACTACGAGTAAAACCTTGAGCTATAAAAATTTGATAGATTTTAGAGTACCATTCTCTAGGAGATTATTTCAAACCATAAATATATTTTTTTAACTTGAAAATAAGATGTTCATTACCTCTATTAATAAAACCAAGGGGTTGAGACATGTATATTTATTCATGCAAGTCACCATTTAATAAACACTCTTAACATCCATTTGATAAATAGGCCAAGGCATGTGAGTAACTAAATCTAAAATAAATTTAATTATGATCATATTAGCAATAGGAGAAAATTTTTAATTATAGTCAATTTTTTCAATTTGTGAAAAAACTCTAGCAACTAATCTAGCTTTATATTTTTCAATTTGACTATCAGAATTGAACTTTGTTTTAAACAATCATTTACAACTTACCAAGTGATGACATTTAGGAAGAGGGATTAAGTCCTAAGTGTTATTATATATCAAAGAGTTATATTCATCATGCATATATTTTTCTCAATTAGGGTGAACTTGATCTTATTTTAGAGTTTTAGGATCATTATTATTCATAAGTTTAGACATCAAAGCATAATTACAAAATTGTTGCCTAGTTATATGAGTATCATTAAGATCTACATCAATTCTAGAATATTTTATAAGAGTCTTAGCCCACTTAGGTATAGATTTTAGTGGAGAAATAATCGAATAATGAGAAGGAACTTTAGGATCAACATCATTATGATCATCACTTGTTTAAAAAAAAGTAGAAACTATATCAAGAGAATCCAAATTATAAGCACAATCAATTACATCATTTTCATCAATGTTAACATCCTTTTCAATCTTTATTTTTTTTATTTTAAGGATCATACACCCTATAAGATATATATTATTCATCATAACCAACAAAGATAAAAGTGCATACTTTAGAATCTAACTTCTTATGTTTTTCAATTGGAATATGAACAAATGCATCATAACCAAAAACACATAAATGCTTCAAATTAGATTTTCTACCACTCCAAGCTTTTTTAGGTGTAGTATTTATAATAAATTTAGTGGGATTCCTATAAATTAGATATACATCACAATACATAGACTTAGCCCAAAATTTATAATGCATATTTTGAGCATGCAACATACATATAACCATTTGAATGATAGTCCTATGTTTACATTCAGAAACACCATTTTGCTCAAGTGTGTAAGATATTGTTTTCTCATGTTTAATACCATGTTAATTAAAATATGAAATAAAATAATTTTTAACATATTTGGTACCATTATCAGTTCATAATATGTATAAATAATAATGAGATTATTTCTCAACAAAGGCATGAAACTCAATAAAAGTGTCTAGAACTTGATCATTAGTTTTCAATAAATAAATCCAAACTCGTCTAGTGTAATCATAAAAAAAATTTAAAACATGATTCAAAACATTAAAAAGAGTTTTCATAGGGACTAAGAGATCACTAAGAAATAATTGAATATTTTCAGTAGCATTCCAAAAGTGATTCTTAGGAAAATATTCTCTATGAATTTTACTATCCATACAACCAATACAAGTATAAGTAGTTGGAGGAATATCAAAAAAAGATTGTACCATATTAAATTTTTTAATAAGTGTGAGACTTTGATAATTTATATGTATTAATATTTTATGCCATAATATAGCATCATTAGAAACAATGAAAGCATAATAATGTGAGGAAGAAAATAATCTAGTAAATTTAAACAAATTATCATTGTCTAAAAAAGAAATAACAACTACTTGAAAATATTACTTAAAATATTTAATATAACAAGTGTCATTATAAAATTATACTTTATAATACTATTTGCATAATTGAAGAGCAAAAATCAAATTTAATTTCAAATGAGGAACAAGCAAGACATTACACAATTCACCAAGAGGGATTTTAATAGTTCATGTATTCAACATTACAAGACACATGATTTTCAAGACTTAAATGATTATTATAAAGATATTTTTATAAGTAAACAACTTAGAATTATATGGAATATGTTGAGTAGAACCATAATCAACAATCCATTCAATAGGAGAAGGACATAAAATACAAGTAAAAACAACTCTAGTATTAGACTTTTATTTAGCTGGAGTCTTAGTGTTACTAGTGTTAGCATTGTCTTTGACCTTTAAGATTTCCTCTTTTGATACCACATTTATTCTTAAATTATTGATCTTAATCATGAGTTTTTTTGTCATAATAATGATATTATAACTTTTTCTTGGGTTTGGATTTAGATTTTTTATATTTCTTATTATGAGTATTATTTAACTTAGCATGTTCTTTGTCATTATTATGCTTGGTGTTTAAAAACAAAAGCATGTTCATTAGTCTTAAGATTACCAAATTAAATAAAATTTTATTTTTATTGATGCAACAAAGTGCAAAATAAGTTAGACATCAACAAAGCAGATAAAGTAAGAAAAGCTAGTTGTGAATGAACATTTGTAATAAAATGCTAAAAAGGTCAAGGCAAACAGTTTTTTATGATAATATAAATTAAATTAAAATCTAAAACTTAAACACCTAAACCATATAATTGAGAATGTTAAGAGTGAACTTTAATCAAGAAATCATTAATAATTTTGAAGTCATTTTACTTTAAATAAGAGAGTTGATATTGAATTTGAATTTTTGTAAGATTTATTCATAATATCATAAAAAAACTTAATATTAGACTAAGAAGTGGAAGAAAGAATGAAAACATTAATATGCACATACAATTCAAGGGTCATGGTTATGACAATAAGTATTAAGGCCTTGTAATTTTTCACTTTCCATTTATTTTGAACTTCAGTGGAGGTTGTCTTTGTATTAGGTTTGGGGTATGTGCCATCTACTACATAGACCAAGTATTTGAAAGTGAATATGTATTGCATATGAGATTTACATGAATGGTTATTGGTATATGTGAGTTTAAATTTAGGAAAAATTTGAGTCATTGTGTCTCAAAAGCTCACTCAATTCACAAAAATTTAATAGGTAAGAAAAATCACTTAAATAAATAAGGTGTGGAGGAGGGGTAAGAAATCTAAAGAAAAGACTTAGCTGAAATACAAAAAAGATTCAAAAAAGAAATGGGAGATGGAAAATGATAAATAATTATAAATAAAAACTACAAGATGGATAAAATAACCTTCTAAGTTGTAAAGGAAAAAAAATAACATCTATTTTAAAACCCTTAGAGAGAGAGGACTTAAGCACAAACCCCTTTCTTCTTCTTCTTCTTCTTCTTCTTCTTCTTCTTCTTCTTCTTCTTCTTCTTCTTCTTCTTATGTTTTGAATTAAATATAAGTCCTCATAAATATATGGTTGTGTTTTTTGTTTGAAAATAAATTAACCAACCATAGAGAGGAAAAGATTATAAATACCAATAAATAATTTTTTTTGTTTAATTATTAGTTTTTTAAAAGCTTATATAAGTGATTATTTTTTAATTGTAATTAAAGGAAAGTTCATTAAAAAAATTGAAAAGGAATGTATTAAATTTGTATGCTTTGAGAAAAATAATGAAATTTGATGATTTTATTTATTTTTAACTTAAAGGAAAGATGTTTTGATTTTTTTAAAACACTTAAGTTGTGGAATGTGTTTGAAATGAAGTGCTCATATAAACTGATTGGAAGTAAATGAAGTTTAAAAAAAAGTGTTTGATTTATTAAAAAAAACCAATGCTATAAATTGATATTTGAATGAAATCTTTGATTAAAAATTATTTATTAGAAAAAACATGGCATTGTAATGGATGTTGAAATAAAATATTGCATGTGTTAGTAGAGACCATTAATTTATCCTAAAAAAGGTAACATGGATACACCTTAAATATTTTAATGTACCTAGACTCTAGATCATAAAACCACCTAGTAGGAGGGTAACAAACTAGAAACACAAATGTAGTTGTAACTAGATAGAAGACAAATAATAGGTTGTTATGTCACACTTAGTAGGCTAGGGTATAGTGAAAAATAATAATGGGATAAGAGAATAATTTGAAGATGCCACACTATAAGCTAGAAAAGGTGACATCAAAGAATCAAAATGTTGGATAATAAAGAAATGCCAAAGGAGAAAATATGAAAAGTTGCATAGAATAAAGGAGTGACACCATAAAGAAAATACTTTAGAAGAAAAAAATCTTCAACATGGTCATTGATGTTAGGTTATCATTGATGTCAAAGAGATAATATGGTCCTAACACATGAATGATAAATAAGTTGTGTTTGATAGCTTAGAGAGATATGGCACATGTGCAAGTCTATAAGGACAAAGAAGAAGTTGTGAGGCATCCATAGATATCTTAGTGAAGTGTTGGTGTGTCACTTGATCATTTAGAAAGATAAACATGCATATTATATCTTAAGAAAATCTAGACCATCACTATACATTCTATATATATGAATGAACTAGCAAGTTTGTGCATTTATTATAGGTACTCAAAAATTCAATTGAGGTCAAAGGATTTGATGGAGATGTTGTCTATAATACCAAGAAGGTACCTTAAATATTTATACTATTGAAGTTTTTTATATCTCAAGTTATATAAATTTAAATGTTCTCTTGTAGACTATGATGGGCTAGAGACTATCAAGTTTGACTATGTTGAAGTCTAATGTCAACTATTAAATAGATCTGATGGTGAGCATTCATTGTTTACATTGTGATCTAATGATGCACATTTAGTCAATATGTAAAAGATTATAAGAACAAATGAATTGGTGATGAGTGCCACAAACTCAAACTCTTTAATATAAGATCAAAAACATGTGGGTGTTTGTATAGATAGATATAAATGGTGTAGGTTGAGTTAGGAGTCAAATGTGTAGAAGGCACATAAAGCTACCAAGTGGCACAAACAAAAGAGCTCAGATTGAAGATAAATGATGAGCATTTCAAGGTAAATACTAGGCTAATCCTAAGGATATTGATGGTGTATATTTTTTCAAAGTTTTTATAGAGAATGGATGAGGTCAAAGTGTCCTATGTTTAACATTTACACAATGACCATTGGCATTTGAATTTAACAAAAGAAAAACTAGTGATCAACATTTTACCTATATATTTTGATCTAAGATGTTTTTCATGATGATGTAAAAATAAAATTTGAAGAGAAATTCAAGGTGCATCTAGAGAAGTGAGTTATAATATTTGATTATTTGTATAATCATTCTTATTGAGATCTAAATTTGACTATGTGTTTGACCATGTTTTACAAGTGACCCAAGAAGGATAATTGAGTTATTATTGATAGTATTTTATTATTTTGAGATGAAATAACTATTATATATATTTTTATAATACATGAATAAAATATGTGTGTATTTTGGAGGTTTTACTAATCCATCTTCAATGTGATTAATTTCTTAGAAGTTGATTATGTTTGATAAATGCACTAGCAGATTGAGTGACCATCTTACAGAGGTAAGTTGAAGGTGTTCTGAGTAGAGTTGAAGAAGAAAATGAGCATGGAAATGTTCTATAAGTATATAAGTCTTATTATAAGGCATTATTTATCATATTTTACCCTTGATCAGATATAGTGAGTCAAAATAGTATAACTATATTTTGACTGTGTGACTAGTCTGAGTGGTCATTTTATGAGAGTTGATTTAAGTGCTTAGAGATTATGTTGAAGTGTATAAAGAAAATAGAGGTGTTTTAGAGGTTCTGACTGGTTCACCCATGTGATATAATCATATTTATATGTTAAATACTTGAGTGTTTGCTTCATAATTTTGTGATTGTGTTTTTTGTATATAAAGACTTAAAGAGTAAGGAGACCTATTTAGTAGGTTCAAGTGTTGAGTTAGTATTCCATATGTCATGGACCCATGAGGTATTTATAAATGGGAAATTATAGATAGGTTTGATGTGTTTGAATCATTGGTATAGGATGAATGTGGTCCAATTAGTCTCACATGTAATGTGTGAGTATGAAGGCCTAATTGTTTTAGGTCTCACCAAGACCTAATGGTGGTTTAGGGATAATGAGTTAATGAATGACCTAAAAAGAGTGTGTTTCTTACATGTAAGATTTATAAGGACATATTTCATAATTAGAATAAATAATTAAAGCATCTTGGTTGACCAAGATGGGTTAAAGGAAGAGAGTGTCATAAGTACAAGGTTTAATTAGACTAATTATGCTAGTTGTGTACATGTGGATTCAAGAAAAGGAGATGGAATTTGAAAGAGAAGGTATAGGTTAGTAAGGAAAATTAGAGAGTGAAGAGGATTAGTCATTATTTTTTGGTTAAGTTGATGTAGGAGGACACATAAGTCATTGCACCTAATGAGCATACAAGAGGTAGTTTGAGAGAGTTAGCCCTAAAGGTAGTTTGGAGGAGAAGCGTGCAAACAAAGGTGATCATCATCATTTGAAGAGAATAATAAGTGTTTAAGGTGATTTTTTCAAGGTATCTAATTGTTTTATTAGTTTCATATGGGGTTGGTTCCTCTTTTTAAGTTAAAACTTGCTAAAGGTCTAGTTATAGTGGGTGATCAACTAGATAGGGGTAGTAGCTTATTATGGGATTGATGTCTCACTATAATAAGGGATGGGTGTTCCTTGATCAATGGGTGTTGGTATAAATGTTGGATTTTATTTTATAGGATTGTAACTTATCTTATAGGGTTTAGTGGGTTTTATCCCCCAAGAGGGTTTCCCACATATATGATGTGTTCATGTGATGTGTGTTCTTATGTATGCTTTGGATGTATGTGCTTGTGTGTTTATGTTTCCTGATCAAGATTGTTATATGATAAATGTTTAATATTTTGGAATTGAATTGGATTATCTATCATCACTAATTCACCCCCCTTAGTGATTTTACCTCTAATAATTGGCATCAAAGTAGGACTTTCTTTGTAAGTTTAACAACTTGAAGGTGATCCAAGGTACAATATGGTTAAGTAGTTTAGCAAAGAAAATTTGGATTTAAGGTCATTGGTCAATTCTCTTTAATAAAAATCCAAGGGATATATGAAATAAATAGAAAACATAAGTCTATTTCACACTAAGGTTAAGGGAATATGTGAAATAATCAAAGAAGATAAGATGACCATTCTAGATCTTAAGGATCAGTTAAGGGTTACAAAGACAAATTTGAGTTCAAAAGAGGAAGAATGCAGACATCTCAAGACTTATTTATAAGAGACAAATTCCAAGTTGTGTTCAAATTAAGGTGAACATGATGAGTTGAAGTCCAATCTTGATTCTATAAATATTACTGAATAACAATCATGATATTGAAGGATGACATGATGATCTAAAAATAGAAAAATTTGGTTGAAAGATATTTCAAGAAATAAGAAAAAAATAATTCAAATAATGTTATCTCTGATAAGAGATGTTTTATTGATCAAATTTGCAGATCCAAACATATGCTTATCTCTTGGAAGAGATGTCTGATTTCTATTTCAGGTTACATATTCATTTATACATGTTTTTGAGGTGTGGGGAGGATATGGAAGGTCACCAATCTCGAGGGAGATGAATTGGTTTGACTTCCATGATTTACAACAATACAAAATTTGAGGAATTACTATTTATAGAAACTTACTATTTTTAGACTACACTACTAAAATTGAAATTTAGGACACTTCTCTTGGGTTTTAGGGGATCAAACTTCATCAATAAAATCTTGATGCCATCTCATGATGTTCCCCTCATTATTATATTTCCAATGGTTCAAACGGTGAGTCAATTGGAGCTATGGTGCAAAAGCTATGGCTCCCAGAAGTTCCACCATCAATTGGGGTGGACCCATCACTCGAATTGTCGTCTGAATTATTGTCCAGATCATTCCTCCCTCCTTGAGAAGCAATGGTCCCCATCACATCAAGATTTTTCATCAAGTGTGTTAGTTTTACTTTGATTTGATTCCTGTTGCATACTTGGAAGGGACTGTGATTTATGGAATTGTGTAGGGCCTGATTGTTCACCATTTATGTCTGACCATTAGTCTATGGATGGAAGGTCATGAACTTCTTTAGCTTGATATCTATTTGCTTCTATTGTTGTGTTTTTTGTGTATTCAGGGTTGTAACATCAGCCATTTTGGATTCCTGTGGCTTGACCACCATGAGAACAAATTTCTTGGCACTAATCAGAGAGACAAATGTAGAAGGTTGTACTTCTGGTACCCTATAGCACCTTGTTCTAAGAGTGAGAGTGATCCTTCTAGTTCTTGATTCATATATACCATGTCAATCATACATGAATGGATGACCAAAGAGTACATCACAAACATCTAGATTGACCACATCACATAAGACCTCATCTTGGAAAGGTTGTATTGCATATGAGAGAAGACATTGGTGGGTGACACGGAGGTTTCTCCCTGGACTCAACCATCCAATACTGTATGGTTTTGGGTGAGGCTTCATGGACAGATTTAGGCTTTTCACAACATTAGTAGAGATTATATTCTTTTAACTTCCACTATCAAGAATGAAATGCAGAGGCTTACCTTTCACCCATAACTTAGAGTGAAACAACCTTTCCTTGTCATCTAGCATCTTATCATGTGTCTGTGATGAAGCAACAATGGCTTCATGATCAGCATCTATAATTTCTTCTTCAACCTTTTTGACTTTAGGGTCTATATGAGGTAGAATAGAGGATTGTGACTTAGAAAGCAGTGATTTGATAGCTTGACATTCTTATTTGGAGTGAGTTCCAAATTTGTGATAATCACACCACTTCCCAGTCTTTCCTTCCTTTTGCTTCCAATTTTGGCCTCATGTTTGACCTTCTTTGTCACTTTTCCATTTTGAAGACTGATTCTTTATATTCATTCTTCCATGCTTCTTCTCAATCTTTACTGCAAACTTTTATGCCTCACCTATGGTTTCTAAATTGAAGAGTTCCATTTCTCCCCATATGTACCATTATAGTTCACCATGATATTTGAGAACCTTGTGTTTCTCACTTTCTTGGATGCCCAATCTCATAGATAGAGAATGAAAAATGTCAGTGTAATCTTGAACAAATTGTTCCTTACCTTGGTGAAGTTGTTGCCACTCTATATACAGATCATCATATGCTCCAATGGGGTAGTATTCTTCCTTTACACCATCTATGAAATCATCCCATGTAGGTTCTATCTCAAGGTCAATATCATCTGCATTTAATCTCTTTTAATACACTTCCCACCAATTTTTGATAGGTAATGATGCTTTCAGAATAGCAAAAGTAATCTTCTCTTTATCAGTGAATTTATTTAAAAAAAATAAGATGACAATTGATCCAACCAATTTTCTACTACATCAACATTGATTTTGCCTTCAAATGTAGGGATATCAAAATTCACCTGAACCTTGAAGGGTGTTAGGGCACTAAAAGGATGTGTGGGTGAAAATGAGGAGCCATAATTTCCCATCAATATTTGTTGGAGAATTTGAGTGAATTTTTGTAGCATCTGCACTTGTTTCTATTGGAGGGCTTCATTCACCATTTCCTTGAAAGGATTGGATGCCTTGGTGTTGTCTACCATTTGAAGTCATTTGGAGCGAATAGGTGGATATTCTATTACTTCTATTTTCCACCCAAGCTTCTTATAATCTGACCTCATCCTCAAGATCATACACTCTAAAGACAAACCACTCTGATACCAATGATCCAAAACTCTAAAACTTTGGTTGAAAGATAATTCAAGAAACAAGAACAAAATAATTCAAATAATGTTATCTCTGTTAAGAGATGTTTTATTGATCAAATTTGCAGATCCAAACATATGCTTATCTTTGAGAAGAGATGTCTAATTTCTATTTTAGGTTACATCTTCATTTATACATGTTTTGGAGGTGTGGGGAGGATATGGAAGTTCACCAATCTCGAGGGAGATAAATTGGTTTGACTTCCATGATTTACAACAATATAGAATTTGAGGAATTAGTATTTTTAGACTGCACTACTAAAAATAAAATTTGGGACACTTCTATTAGGTTTTATGGGGTCAAACTTCATTTATAAAATCTTGATGCATCTCACGATGTTCCTCTCATTATTATATTTCCAACGGTTCAAACAGTGAGTCAATTGGAGCTACGGTGCAAAAGTTATGGCTCCCAGAAGTACCGCCATCAATTGGGGTGGACCCATCACCCGAATTGTCATCTGAATTGTTGTCCAAATCACATGACTAAATAAGCTAAGAGGGATAAGGAGACTATCCAATTTCTCAAAATTTAGTTATATTTTGTAAGTTCAAGTATGAGAGATAAATAGGATGAGAGCATTCAATTGAATACCAGTCTAGAGGCATTGAAGGAAGAGCATGAGTAATTTGTGGTCAAGGTAAATAAGATTGAGAAAGAGCAAGAGAGGTCAACTCAAGATAAGAAGGATGCAAGAACCAAGATCAACTAGAAAAGTTATATCAGGAAGCCAAGTGTCATGAGATATGAGAGATATTTTAATGGTCATTATTTTTCTTGTCACAAATTTGGTCATAAGGCAAGAAATTATAAAAGGAAGAGTAGCTAGTTAGCTACATGTATGGATAATGTAATTTTCTATAATTGTCTAAAAATGAGACATATTTCTAGATTCTACCCTAGAATGCATGGGAAAATACTAAACCATGTATGTAGACCTAAGAAAGTTAAGCTTGAGCATAATGAAACTAAGAGACAAGATGGTATGTTTGTTGATATTCATAATATTCGTCAAGTAGAAGGTATGAATAATGTTATGTGTTTTAGTTTTCATCAAGCTAGTCATATTTCAAGATATTGTAAAATCAATCTCTCAAGTCATAAGAAGTTACATGGACATCCTAATATGCTCAAGAAAGGTGAATCCTTGGTATGGAATCCTAAGGAAGTGAAGACCAAGAAAACTAATTCAATTGAGTTGAAAGATCAAGGTGGACTCCCTACTAAAGTAAAAGAGGAATCAAATATGAATAAGATTCAAGAATGGCAAGAGAATGTGTCATCTATCTAGATAGAAAAGGAGAATCAAAAGTTAGTTCAATTTGAGCTCAAAGAGAAGAACAGGGTGCCAGTTAAAAGCAGTTCTAAGGTAGGTATAAATTTAAGTGAACATCTTGATATTGTTGAGCATGTTTCATGTAAAGAATATCAGTTGTCAATGCCAGGTGATGGGATTATTTATTTAAATGGAAAGCATGTCATGAATATTTTTTCTCTCCTTGTATTGTCAATTCATTCTTAAAAAAGGAGAATATTATAGTTGATGAGCATGTTGCCTCTCTCAATCTTAAGAAGAAGAAGAAGAAGAATTATCAGTATCAGATGACCAAAAAGGATAAATAATATGAGGATTTATGGGTAACTCCTAGTTTTACATTGTTATAAGAAATTTTGGGTGAGGGTGTCTCTATCTAAGATTTAAGGAGACACTTGAAAATCAAAAGGAAACATGATAGATGCTAGTCAAGCTTTGTTTGATGTTATAGGATAAGAACATCATTTAAAGATGTGTGTAGATAAGGGGGAGCTAACTCAGTTAACTTAAGTGGCTTGAAAAAGATGTGCATAGTGTAAGGGGGAACATATGTGAAATTGCTTCAGTCATGGTAGAAATGTGAATATGTCTAATATAGTTGTTAATTAAAGAAGATTCACATGATGACTTGATCAAACCAAGGTATGTGTTTTGACCAGGTATTGATTATTCATACATGAGCAAAGAGAAATTATGAGTTATGTAGGTAGAAAGATCCAAGGATAAAATAAGCATAAGTTTATATTAGTGTATGTCAAAGAATAGATGACATGAGATGGAGCTTTATGTTAGGGGGATCTTTCTAAGATCTATGAGTTGTTTGTCAGGTTTAAGGATAAGATAAGTCTAAGTTTAGATTGGAGTATATCAAAGGGGATCAATTGATTCATATGATTGAAACTATGTAAGTATCATGAGCATATTAAATAGTATTTGAATGCATAAATGATGTTAAGGAATTATTGTTGGCATGTTGAGGAAGATACCCTTTGTCATTAATGTCAAAGGGGGAGAAAGATCAAAATAAAGAAGTTCAAATGAGTAAGAAGTCATTTTGAGGGTGTTTTTACATAAATGATAAAAGGGAAGATTTTTTAGCATGGTAATTGATGTTAGGTTGTCATTGATGTCAAATAGAGCATATGGTTCTAGTACATGAATGACAAAGAAGTTATGTTTGATATCTTGGAGAGATATGGC
This sequence comes from Torreya grandis, assembly GCA_037957365.1. Classification (NCBI taxonomy): domain Eukaryota; kingdom Viridiplantae; phylum Streptophyta; class Pinopsida; order Cupressales; family Taxaceae; genus Torreya; species Torreya grandis. The sequence continues at coordinate 4,155,859 of JARHVA010000837.1, read as the reverse complement.
ATATGTGTAGGTTTGTAAGGATAAAAAAGAAGTTGTGAGGCATCCATATATGTCTTGGTGAAGCTCTAGTATGTCACTTGATCATTTATAAAGAGAAACATGAATATTCTAGATTAAGAGAAGCTAGATAATCACTACATGTCATGTAGATTTGAATGACCCAACAAATTTGTGCATTTATTGTAGGTACTCAGACAGTCAATCGAGGTCAAAGGATTTCATAGAGATGTTATTTATAGTGCCAAGAAGGTTACCTAAATATTTGGACTCTTGAATTATTTTATATCTCAATTTATAAACCTTAAAAGTTTCTCTTGCATACTATCTTAGGCCAAAGAGCATCAAGTTTAACTACATTAAAGTTTAAGGTCAACTAGTTAGTGGATCTATTGGTGAGCGATAATTGTCTAGATTATGATTCAATGATGCATATTTAGTCAATATTTCAAAGAGTATAATATTACACATGATTTTTACAAGTGTCACAATCTCATAATCTTTGAAATAAGATCAAAAACACATGGGTCTTCATACAAATAGACATCAATGGTACGGGTCGAGTCAAGTGTCAAATGTGCAGAAGGCACACAAAACTTAGATTGAAGATCAATGGTGAGAATTTTAACTTAAATAAAAATATAATCCTAAAAATATTGATTATTTTTATTTTTTTAAATTTTATAGGGAGCATGAGATGCGGTCAAAGTGTTTGATGTTTAACATTTACATAGTGACCGTTGGCATTTGAATTTAACAAAGGAAAAACTAGTGCTCAACATTTTACCTATATATTTTGATCTAGGATGAATTTCATGATGATTTAAAAATAAAATTTGAATAGGAATTTAATTTTCATCCATAAAATAGATTTATAAGGTTTGAATGTCTATGAATTCAAATTTATTGAGATCCAAAGTTGATTGTGTTTGACCATGTTCTGTAAGTGACCTAAGAAGGATAATTGAGCTATTCTTGATATTATTTTGTTGTTTCAAGATAAAATAACTATTGGAGAGTGTTTTAAAATCCATTAGGATAATATATGTTTATTTTTTAGATTTTAACAATCCATATTCAGTGTGATCAGGAAGTTGACTATGTTTGTTGAATGCATTGGTAAATTGAGTGACCATCTTACAAAGGTAAGTTGAAGGTGTTATGAGTAGAGTTAAAGAATAAAATGATAATTTAGATGTTATATAAGTATATTAATATTATTATAAGTAATTTTTTTTCATATTTTTTCCTTGATAAAATATAGAGAGTCAAAATAGTATAATTATATTTTGACAATGTGTGACCAGTCAGGGTGGTCGTTTTATGAGAATTGATTTAAGTGCTTAGAGATTATGTTGAATTTTATAAAGAACATATAGGTGTTAAATATGTCATAAATGGTTCAAACATGTGATATAATAATATGTATATGTGAAATACTTGAGTGTTTTCTTCAAAAGTTTGTGATTGTATTTTTTATATATAAAGAACTGAAGAGCAAGAAGGCCTATTTGGTAGGTTTGAGTGTTAAGTTGGTGTTCCAAATGATATGGACCCATGAGGTAGTTATAAATAGGAAACTCAAGATATTTATTATGTGTTAAAATAATTTTTAAAGGGTGGAGATGGTCTAAGTAGTCTCACATGTAACGTGTGAGTATGAAGGCCTAATTGTTTTAGGTCTCACCAAGACCTAAGGGTGGTTTGGGGATAATAAGTTAATGACCAACCTATGAAGAGTGTGGTTATTACATGTAACATTTCAAATAACTTATTTCATAGTTATAAAAAATATTTAAATCATCTTGGTTGACCAATATGGGTTAAAGGAAGAGAATGGTATAAGTACAAGGTCTAATTGGACTAATTGTGCTAGTTATGTACATGTGGATTCAAGCAAAGGAGAGAGCCTTTGAAATAGAAGTTAAAAGTTAGTGAGTAAAATTATATAGGTAATATGATCATTAATTATTTTATAATAAAGTTTATTTAGGAGTACACATAGGCCATTAGACCCAATGATCCTAGAAGAGGCAGTTTAAGTGAGTTAGCCCTAAAAGAAGTTTGGAGGAGAAGAGTGAAAAAAAAGTTGATCATCATCAATTATATAGTATAAATAGTTGTTCAAGGTGATCTATTTAAGGTAATTTATTGGGTGCTTGGTTGTCTAGGGGGTCGGTTCCTCATTTCAAGGTAAATCTTTCTAAAGGTCTAGTTGTAGTAGATGCTTAGCTAGATAGGGGTAGTAGCTCCTTATGGGATTGGTGTCTCACTAAACTAAGGGATGGGTGTTCCTTGATTAGTGGGTTTTAGTCTAAATGTTGGATATTTTTTATAGTACTATATTTCATATTATAGGGTTTAGTGGGTTTTATCCCCCAAGAGGATTTCCAACATATATGATGTGTTCATGTGATGTATGCTCTTATGTATGTGCTTTTGTGTTTATGTTGTTTGATCAAGATTATTGTATGTTAAATGTTTAAGAGTTGGGAATTGAATTAGATTATCTATCATCACTGATTCACCACCCTCTTAGTGATTATACCTCTAAAAAAAATAATAAATAAATCTACTAAAAATCATGGCAAAAAAGTGAGGCACTAACCAATAAAAGAGAAAAACTACCCAAGGAAGGGTGATGCAGGGAAGGTAAAAGCCTAAGAATAGAACCAAAGTAAAAAAAAACACTGAAAACATAGAGACTAAAATGAGATCAATAAATATCTAACAATAATAATTGAGAAAGGGAACTTAGAAAGATCTAAAAAAATAAATATAAGAACCTGAAAGGAAAATCAAAAGAAATAAAATATAAATAATAAAATAAAACTAATAACAAATATTGATACAAAAAAAATGATAAAAAATAGAAATTTTAAATTAAGAGGATAATTTTTTTCTACTTAATGGTCCCTTATAATTAACCTGCAACAATAGGTTAAAGCAAAAAATTCAAGAAAAAAGAGATAGAGAAATGTATTTAAATAAATAGTAAGGGTGGAAACCTTGCAAAAAATACATAAAATCTCCTCAAAATTAAACACACTTTAAAAAAAATGTCAATAAGATGATCTCAACTCTAATACCATGAAGTATTTATCCTAAGAATAATCATCAATGATAAAATATGAAAGTGTAGAAATATAGAAATCACAAGACAAGTTATCTCTCAAGGTGCAAACCATAAAGGAGATAATAATTTTAAAGTGGAAACCAAATATATTAGAGAAAAACCCACATGATATTATTATAAGTCTTTCTACCAAAATATATACAAGTACAAGATTGAATCAAGAGCACAAGAGAAGAAAAAAGAGATATGAGATTCTAGTGAGGAAAAGAGAAGAGGAAGGGATATTTTATAGAGTTAGAGGATGAGAATGGGAGTTAAAAGGAATCCTATTATTACCTTATAAGCCTTCTAAGTGGATTCCACTTGTGTCTTAGTCCGTTAAAAAATGAAGGGAGGTGTATGCCATGTGGTGGAAGGAGTTACTCATGCAAGTAACTCCCAAATCTTAAAAGATCTCAAAGAGGTGAATGACACCTCATGGAATCTATATTTATGTGAATTAATAATTCAAAAAGATAAAAAATTATCACACATAAAAAGGAACTTAGGATAAAAAAAATTTATCCTAAATAAAGGGTAATCCTATCATCATTCATCAACTTAGAAGAGTGTGTAAGGTGGTTGAAAGTGATAAAAAGTACCTTGATATAGGTATAGAGCTAAGTGTGTAAGGGAGTGGTCATAAGTTCACTATTTTAACTTACATGTTAATTTATGTGTCTAAATTTTCCCCATTTTATTCTATTAATGCAACAAAGTGAAAATACTAGAGTAAAAGGAAAAATAATGAATATATAAACTTACCTATGAAGAGGAATCCTAGATGTAGGCCACTATACATACATAAAATGTGCTCCATATACAAAAAAATACAATGAAACATATGTAATATCAATATTTAATCAAGATGAATATCAAAAATTTAAATAAAATGAATTAGAGAGTGAGAAGGACTGAATACACCTAATTGAGTACGCAAATGATACTACTTTTCGGTGTAAAAAACTAGTGACTGAGTTGTTTCTACCCTAGGATTTTTTATTGCCATTGAATAGATTGTATTGGATTATGCATGCCACAATACTTATTAGTGGAAGAGTATGATTAATAAATAAAGGTGTAATTGATTCCATCATAGCATACCCAAGGTATTATATCAAATTTATAATCCCTATATGAATCCTAAAATACATTATTGGTATACAATAACTAGTGTAAATAGTGAACCAACCATTGTAGATGGAATAAGGTTCAATTTTGGTGAAAAAATGGGGAGAAACTAGTGCAAAAATTGTTAGGAAAATCTATTTTAATGCTCACATGTTTGAGGAATTATAGTTATTTATTTAATTATGTGATATTAATAATGTATTTAGGTGTACATGAGTTATGAGAACAATTCACTATTAGATAGGCTTTAGAGATTATAGGATGATTACAAGAGATATTTGTGGGGATATTGAGTTTGTTGAAGATAAGCTTTGAATCCTTCATTGAATTTTTTTAAGAATATATATATATATATATATATATATATATATATATATATATAAGGTAAATCTCACATGGTGAATATACATACAATTTGAATTGAGTCTTGGATGTATTGATCAACCTTGAATAAATTAGAAAAGAAGAATATCTAGTCAAATTTTAATATTGTGTTGATATTTAAAAATGGTGTTCTAACTTTTTAGATTATAAATTTGAACCAATTTTCAACATTGGTATCAAATCATGTAATAATAATGGTACGTTAATCTATGAAAGGGCAATTCTATAATTCTTTACTTACCTCAGTCTATGAGATCCTTTTTGAGATAATCCACATAGTTTAAGGATAGATAGGTGTGTGTATAACTATGTGATTAATGTTTAAATAAATGATATTGCATGTGAAATATGTTACTAGAGATCTTAGAGTTTGTGGTTATAACTTATTTAAAAAATTATGCTCGAGGAAATAAAATTATAACCATAAAGTAGGATGAAAATTCACTTGAGTGAAATGCATTTTGAGGTAGAGAGATGAAAAAATTATCATATCTATATGATTATTTTGCATTTTCATTTATCAAAATACCTTAAGACTATAATTTATTTCCATCATATTCAAAATTAACTTTTCTACTAGTCTTCATTCGCTTGTTGATTTATGTCAAACTATTGACACCAAATATACAAAATTTATGTTGTTGTGCTATTATTTACCATCTATGTTTCACATCAATGTCAACCTATTTTTCATTTCACTCAATCCTATTTCGATCAATCATGGTCAAGAACAACTTATTTAATAATTATTTTCAGTTTTATCAAACCTATTAAGTGAATTAACTACATCCATTTAAAACCTCTATTGATATTTTTACTCAATTCATCGATCTTGGATCTCTGCTTGATCCAAAATAGTGGATATTAATTTCATTATAAATCCTAACCCTGGTAGATGAAATCAACCCAACCCTAATTCCAATTTTTTTTTATCGTTCAACTATGATTTTCTCACAAAATTTTCCTCCATTTGTAGTCTTGTGCTTAGTGTAATTTACATCATTTTACCAAAACTTGTATTAAATTTTCTTATCTATACAATTATGTATTAAATTAATTTTAATGAGTCATCATTATAATGTTCAATTTAGTATTTTTATTGTAAGTCAAGTATTAAAATTATTATAATCTATAGTTTAGTTAAAGTCTATTAAGTATTTTTATATATTTATTTGAGTTTTTTATGATTTAAATTTTCTAGATCATAAAGTTTTGTAAACATAAAATTATTTACATTGATCAATATAAGTAGTAGTATTTTGAAGTTTCTTATTATAGATATTTAGTGTGATTATGTCTTAAATTGTTAAAAAAAAAGAGTTGTATTTTATTTTTGATTCAACTTTCTATTTGAATAAATTATAAATTGTCAAAATATAAAAAATTATAAAAATACCTTCCATACACATTTTTGGTGGAACCCAACATATGATAAGTGTATCAATAATATTGGTGGGAATTATCCTCAAAAAATTCACATAACTAAACCTCAACACAAATTTTTCTAATTAAGTAGCATGTTATAGAAGGATGGAGGAAATAGAGGAAGGAAGACTTTCAGAACCCTCTCGTCAACCACTAGTGATGGGGTTGTGTAATGTTGTTGTGTAATTTTCTTAGTTATGTGTTTGATTTTCACTATGGTGTGTTAATAAATAATAATATATGAATCATTAATGTTCATGTGATGTAATAAGTGACCATAATTTGTTTTTATTTTCTATTAGGAAATTAGAGTTCTTATGCTGACTAGTATTTCACCATGTGGTAAATAAGTTGGTTGTAAAAACATATATCTTGGCATATTCTATTGTATATATGTAAATAGTGATTCATATAACTAAATCATGTATTTATGTGTGGGTAAATTATTTTGGGATTGGTAGTTGAATCAACATCCTTGTTTATAGGAGAAGGCCTCACTATAGGTATGTCTCCAATTTATGAAATAAAGTGTGTTATTTTGATCAAACCAATTCTAAGCTTATTTGTCTTCACTCATTTTAATATTTAGTTTCAGAGAAAGTTCTTGTACCAATATATGTTCACATTCCATTATCCTTGCATCCAATGGATTGTATACCATAGCATTGTAGTGTGGTTCATGTACAATCATTATTGTGGCATATATACATTTTTCTTGCATTTTACCAAATCTTGTAGTGTAGACCACATGAAAGTGATTTTAAATCATTTTTCATCTAATATATCTTCCACATTATCCATTCTATCTATATCTCTTCCATTATCATTCTATTTTTCATTTGAATTTAAAAAATAATAATAATAAAATGAAAATTTTGTTTTGTAGTTGTTGGATCTAGGTCAAATTCATTTAACTCTCTATGGTAAACATATGTATAATTTTATTTCTATAGGAGAGTTTATTTTAAATTGGAATTAAAATTCCCTATTTATATCTATTATAAAACTATTCTATATATGATGATTTGTAGGAATATTTTCATTAGATTTTAAGCTCCTCATTCAAACTAAATCCTCATATCATGAGCTACATCGAGGTTTACACAAACACTCCCTACCAAGATTAATTCATAATTTGGGATTTTAATGGCATAACTATTGATAATTTCACCTCCTAGATCCAATTTCAACCCCTATAGTCAAAAAATTTCTCATAGGGTGCTCCACGAGTACATGAGGATTCCGAAACATTACCATGATCTTCAAATGGTCTTTAAATCCGTATAGCATTATTCAAAGTTTCACTATATGTTTATGGGTTTCTTGAAAACATAATCATGTGATAACTTGTTTTGAGTCTTTAGATGATGTATTAAGTTGTCATGAGTTTTCCTTGGGTGACTGGAAGCGTGTCAAGTGCCTTTTGAAGCCTAGAAAATGGTCTAAACCTTGTTTGACAAAGTGAAGGTACCATTGATGCACTTAATGTGCTCTTTGTGTCACTAGGGAACAAGGGGAACGTAAGAAACTCAATTTTAAGTCCTTAAGATTTAGGTCTTGATTTGTTAACATAATTATTACTGGAAATAGCACAAATAGAAGAGATATGGTCACCACTTAGAAGTGTGCAAATAGACCCTATTTTAGGGACAATAGATGCTACACAATGACACTCTATTGTTGCTAATCTTTATAAAATTGCTCTATGTTTTTCCAATTATTTCCCAAACACAAAAAATAATTTATATTTACATAATGAGCTAAACTTAAGTCATGGGTAGATCTATAGGAGAGAACGGTAAGGCAGAAAGAGAATTTGCTTAAGATGATCAAAAGTACTAGTTATTCTAACTTTTATGACAACAACACATAAAAATATCATTACTAACTCTATCATAATGCTCAAAGCTATATAAACATATTTGAAGATTCAAATGAAAATAAATGCATATATCTAGAAGTGTACATTGCAGAAAGATTACTCATTCAAATTAAATTATGTAACACATTTAGTTGTAAATAAAATGAAAATAGAGCATGTATACTAACAAAATTATCATCCTAGTGTTAAACTCAAGCTAATAGATGCATATATCATGAATTATTACCAAATTAGTAAATAAGAAAGAACCATTAGTAATATAAAAGTGTTATAAATATAAACTAAAAAATACACAATCAAACACTTTAGACAGACTCTCAAATTATTTGATCTCTTATATTAATTATTATAACAACTATTTATTAGTTATAATGAGGAGGAATACCCTACTTATAGGCTTCAAAATTGCCTAAAAAGTTCAATTGGGCCCATGAAAGGCACTTAAACACAACCAAGTGGCTAAAATGATATGTATTACAATGGAATATTATTAATTCAAATTTACAAAACATAATGGAATGTTCCCTAAGGTCCTGGAGGGGGATACTAGATAACTTGCTACTATTTCCTTTATTTCTTCTCTACCTCTTCTTTCACCCAAACCTCTACGCATGCTAAGTAAGTTTAATCTATCTAGGTGAAATCTAGGATCATGGGCTGAAGCAAATCAATTATCTCTTATATGAGCTTCCCATGTTCTATAAAAATAGGCCTTAATGCTTTTTCAATGGCCTCTACTTTTCCCACCTCTGGTTGGCAAATGTCACAATATTCATCACCTTGGTAGTAGTTTTTGCACTAGCTATATCCTATTGGAATTTAGAAACAAACACCTTCATCTAGGCTCTAAAATCCTAATCATGCATAAAGGTACCATTAGGTTTGGTCACCTTAGTGACCATTACATCCTTCAGTATCAAAGTAATCTTAAATTTAATTTTCTCCAAGGATGTAGTTACATCATTGACCTGACCTAGACATATCTTTAATATTATTCTCCTATTCATCAGGATGGTCTATGAAAGAATGATATCCTCAAGTGGAAAAACCTTAAGTTTTTTGAACTTATTAATTATTGTAACTCTATCTAAGTTTTCTAACTTAGCATCATAAAATGCACGTTTTTGGTCAATTTTAATGACCACCTTAGCTTGTAGGACCTCGTCTTCCTACCTCCTCTTCATGAATTTATATAAGTTGGAAACATTGATAAAAATGTTTATTATTTAAATTATAGTGCTACTTGGCACTATTAACAATATTTTTTCTTTTAATACTTTTAACTCTACTACATTCCCTTCATCAAGGCAATTACAGACTCTACTTGAGCTTAAACTGAAGACATAGGGTCCTCTACATATTCTTCCACCTCTCTACGACTGACCTTCCTCTTCCTTATCAAATTGAAGAGGGTCTCTTCAATCTCATGGACCACAATTGATCATGATTATGGATTATCAACCTGCCTTCTTACCACCCTTTTTATCATGCCTATGGTAGCATCAAACCTTATTCTAATTTGGGGGGCATAGAGTACTTCCTAAGGCCTCTCTTGCCTTACTTCCTATATGATGTCTCTACACCAACTTAGGGTAGTAGTAGGTGTTGGTTGTGTTGAAGGTGGATATAATAGGGGTGCTTGGGTAAAGGAAGAGGCCAAAGCTATAACATGGATGTATAGGTCTGTTGGGTTTAGCTTCTCAAGTATGTCAAATAGATATTTAGTCAGTCCCATATCAAGAAAAAATGAAGGAAACTTAGGAGGCACACTCAATTTTGAAGTTGTGGTAATATTGATTGGATTTTGAAAGGTGATTTTCTTGTAAATGGGCTTTAATGGCCTCATAGGTATAGGGTAATCTATAACAAGTGAAGCACCTATTTTGTTTGTCTAAGAGGAAGCCATATGTATGGTGGCATGAGCAATAAACTAAAAGAAGGTGAATATAAAGGAGGTACCATATTGGATTATGCTAGTATCCATTGAGGATTGGGTAGAGGTGGTTATAATAGTTGAAGGTAATGAAGCCAATGGAGGGGTAATAGTGGGGAAAAAACATGGAAGTGGAAGTAAAAGCAGAAGTAGAAGTGATTATAATTGGGGAAGAAGGCAATGTGAAAGTACTTACATTAGGAGCCTCATATGTTCTAGAAAAAATATTTGTCTCTTAAGAAGTTTTTGGAGGAGGTATTTCCCCTCTCATAGTAGTCATGGGCTCTTTCTTTCTCTTGTAAACCTTCTCTATATTTCTCCCAGCTAGTGCCTATAGTTCTTCCATTGAGATCTTGATTCCTTGTTGTAATTCACCAAGGTTAATTGTAGTAGGGTTAGGCTGATCTAAAATTTGGAGAATAGTTACCATGGTAGATGTAAAAATTAGTGTAGGACCTTGGGGGGGGCTGGTTGGCTACTTTATCCCCCTTGCTCAAAGCTTGGAGGCATGCCTTGACTTCTTCAAGTGGTCTATAATGGATGTCTGCATGGTTTATTCCTAATGAGAGGAATGTTATCTTATTCATCCTCTTCTTGTCTCTCCTCATAATCTACATTGAACATGCTTCCATGGGCTAGTAGAGGTTAAGGCCTTATAATGTCTTCTTTCTTCTTTTCTCTATCCAATATCATTTTAAGCTTTGTGTTTTTCCTTATAGCATTATTGAGAACCACCTCAGCATTCATAACATCTTAGTAAATCCACTGATGAACTTATTTTGTATGCTTAGACTCCATTGATACATCTTTTTTGAACTTGATCAAGTGCTTGGTGATAAAAATTTTGGGGTCCCATGTTCAAAAGTCATCTTTGGGAAATAGGTATGAGTCCCTATGCCTTGAATCCATAATGATATCATGCCATTTTATGATCTTAGTCCTCCCTAACTTGTAAGGAGTCTTGTGGGGAAATATCTTATTATTATTTTTGAAGATGCCATAAATTTCATGTAATAGTTGATAAGCCATATCTTCCTTGACCAATTTCGTAGGTACATATATTAGTAACCTAAGGGGGCCTACCATTACTCTTTCCATCATGATGACTATAAAATTTGGGTATATCTATTAACTTACCATTTCATTTAGTGGTTTTTTGACCTTTAGGGGAACCCTCAGCATCTCACACTCGGTAATTAACTTATAAACAACTGGGTAGAAATATTATGCAATCACATTTATATTGTGCCTAAAGTGGTGAATGTGCATTGTAAAGAATAATCGAGGCACAACTTCATCTTACTTAGAAGGCCATTAATATATGCCTAGTTGGGAAGTTGTGTAGATGATTTCCAATAGGTAGCTCATCATGAAGAATAGGGAACCATTCTTATGAGTATCATTCATTATGTACATTAAGTTATTGCTAATGATCTCCCCAAGTGGGGGAATATGTTGATCCTCTAGGATGATCTAAAGTAATGGAAGGGTCCTTATGTAAACATATCTTATATATGGATTACCAAATACCTTATTGAGGAGAGCAAGGTCGATCCTGACTCCTTTCCTAAATTGATGGATTGATATGTTCCCTTGGGAATCCATGAAGATAACTCTAGTTGGGTTAGTCACCCATGTAGTTAGGGCCTTATCAAGGGAGTGCACTTTGTACACATTGTCAATGATAGCCTAGATGTACTCAATATATGGATAGGGGAGGTCATAATATATCTCAAATATTATTCCTATGATTAAATCAATGTGGATCCCTTGGTATATGGATTTAATTATCCCATATTCACACTTTGACCTCCCAAAGATTCTATAAACTAGGTTAGCACATGGCATAACCTTTGGTTTAGTTATGTCCTTATGTATATTGGAAACATAAATGGTGAGGGTGTTTGAATCTAATTGAATTATGTGTGGAATTATCTAAACTTCAATAGCTTCCCTAGTTTCTTTAGCATTAAAGTAAATTCTACTATAATGCATGGTTGGTGATGCTATTACCTTAGGAATGAATTTAGTGTCCTTAAAAAAAATTGAAGTACCATACTGGAAAAAGAAGTCATCATTCCTAAAATAAATTCTCTTACCTAAAGTGGAGAGACCTACCTATGACATCTATAAAATATCCTATGTAGCAACCAATGTCCTTATGTATCTCTTTCTACAACTTTTGAGCTCCAACAGTGGCAATCAAGGTGCAATCTATGAATAGATCAAGCTTTATTATATTGGGAGAATGAAGATAGCAAGGGAAATTAAAGGCATATATCTTTAAATTTAAATGTAGGTAATAATAACTTAGTTGAGTATTTTAAATATTTCTTTGATTAATGCAACATAGATGCTGATTTTGATTCATACCATATTAATGGTAAGCTCATCAACTTTTCATATGTTTAAAACAACTTTGAGCCATTGATTTTAGAATTTAATTACATTATAATTATAATTTAAATTTTATATAACATCAAATTTATATTTAAATATAATTATTATCACCTTTTGACATGTGGATACCACCTTGGATACATTTAGGCACTTGCAAGGATTGAATATGACTAATCTACTTAGCTAAATCCAGACATGTGGTACGTTTAGATTTTTTATGGGTTCTTAGAATGTATCTTAATTTTATGACTCATTTGTATCCTACCACATGACATATTTTAATTTATAGTGATATTTTAGGTGGTGCCTTTTAGTTTTAATTATTCAAGGGAATTCCACATGTTCCTATCACAAGCAATCAAGGCTCTTTTTTGTGAGGTGGCTCTCTGAGAGGCAATCATAACTTTCCTTTTCTAGGTGTATTTTTTAGAGGGATATTGAAAAAATATTAGAAACTTGGCACTAATTTCATGGATCACATGGAGACATGTGTTTCTCATGGATGTGATCTCAGGGATCTCTAAAGAAATAGTGTGGGAATGACATGTGGAATCATCACATAGGTCCAAGGTGGAAAATTATCAATTTCAGAGGGGTTTGGTTGATTTTAGGATGAAAATTCATGGGAATGACATGTGGCATCATTTCATGGTTCCAAATGGGAAATTTTTTCTTTTGAGGGATATTATTTGTTCCTTTACCAAGTATCACTCTTAGAAGGAGTCTCAGATAGATGTACATCATCAAAAATTGGATCAAATGACTTGAATGCAATAATGTGTCTACCTTGTAAATTATTGCAAGCTTTATATAGATGTAATGTGGTGTGAAAACATGTTAATATAAGATAAACTTGAAGAGAACATGCATCACTTTAGAGGGATGCTTAGGTTAGCTTGGTTATGATTGAGACACGTAGTGGCATCTTGTAGGCTTCGACATTGTGGTAGGATGTGTAATGGATGTGTGGTATCTTGGATTGAATTAAATTACTCATGGGGGATAATATATTGACACATATCCTTTATATTTTAATTCTAATGGATAGTTTCTATGCAAACTTTCCAAATGATGCCATGTAGCTCACAAACTTGGTAAATTTTCTCCAAGTGTCTTATGTGGGGCACGTTGAATCTCTAAGGGACTATGAATCTAGATAAGATCGATATCTATCCTTTTGTGTCATATTCAAAACATTGACATCCAATGAGGCATCACAAATCACTACTTTAACTTTATCATCCTGCAAGGTCAAGAGAGAAGTTAAGTTAGATTATGGAAGATGTCATAACCTATCATAAACAAATTTGAACAAGTTTTTAAACAAAATCTTGCAATCAAATGACTTAGACAAAACATAATGTTAGTTCAATAATATCTAGTGAAGCTTACTATGTTCATATCCATTAAAGATCCATATTTCATTCTATTAACAAGAGCCTATCTACATGTCAGTGAACCATCAATGGTTAATAATCCATTATTTAAATGAGACTTTGAATAAAACTTTGAAATAATTAACATATTTCTAAGTGTGAATATTTATTGCAACATGAACAATTAACCAAAAATTGTAGAAGCATAAGTAATGCTATACTAAACCAAATTCATATGTAGTAATATTTTTTACTATGCTAGGCATCTTGGTTATTGTTTAAAGTTGAGGAAAGGAGGGTCCCCATTCTGGGAATAGGGGGTAGTTTATCATCAACAAATGGAAACCTCTATGAGGAAATACTATAAAATTTTTGAACATAGAAATTTTGTTCAAAGATGAATAAAAGAGTAGTTATGTCATTATGATCTTTAGTTAGTATCAAAACTAAATTTTAGAAATAATGAAAGCCCATAGGCTTTAAATAGTGTTTAAATCTTGTAGACAATCATTTGTGTGTGCTTTAATGTTCCTTAACCATTTCCATTGGGTTAAAAAGTGATAACTTTCAAGCTTAAAGAAATCAAAACATGAAATGACTTAAGTTTTTTCTTATATTTTTTATAATAATGCTTTTTTTAGTTAAGGATGGATTCAACATTGCTCTACTACTATCTAGGCATCCATATCCCTAATAGAGATACCTTTGGCTCCACTCTGGGACTTGCTCTACTACCATCTAGGTGTCCATAGCCCCTATATATATTGTCTAAATAACCATTCATGGAATCTAAAGTAGTTTATTATTTTACTTCATTGGCGTATCATTTTTTTCTTTTTTAAATACCTATATTCATAAACTAGAATGGTTGGGACCAGAATTACCCAAATGTAGGGTTTTATCAAGACATAGCTTGGATGTGATTCAATTTCAGAGATCAAGTACTACCTTGGCAATATATTTGGTGAACTTAAGTGATAGTATGATGGTCCACACAAATTCAAACACTATCTCAAGAAAATGTTCATTCAGCTAAATTATATTACAACCTCAAAATAATTTTAGGATTTTTATGAGAAAAATAACTTCTAATTAACCTTTCCTAACTTTTCTAAATTATAACACCACTAGAGGTTTTTGAACTTTGGACAACCAATGCTTAAAACCAACAATCCCTTTTTCCATTTTAATAATTAGACTAGCACAAATTGACCCAACAAATTCTTGTCTAGAGGACTTATTACTAAAATACAACACACAATAGGAAATAAGTAGCAAAGGAAAGTAATAAAGTAGACAACAATAAAACAAAGTAGGAAGTGAGATAGAAAAAAGTAGGAAAGCAAAGCAAGAAAATAAAAAATAGGAAAGGAAATCAAGAAAACAAACTACTCTACTCCTACCTAATCTAACTCTAACCAAGCTTACTATCCTTCTAGAAATTATGATACAGTAATAGAGAAATAATGCTTTATGTATTTCTCATTGACTATCAAGGTTAAGTCATTTCCTTACAAGTGTTTGAGCCTGAATGCTTTTTCACCTAGCATCTCTACCACTTGATATGGCCTAATCTAGAGAAGAGTGAACTCTTCATACTATCGTTTATTTTCATGGGTCTTGTCCCATAGTAATACCAAGTTCAATATTAAGAATGCTTTAACCTTGGCTCACTTCTTGAACCATCTCTACACAATATCCTAATGCTTGATGAAGTTCTTCAATGCTATCTCTAGCATCTTCCATTTGGATGATGTTTAGTATTCAATATTACACTCTTTCATCATCTTCCATATACTTGGCCATAAAATCATAGGTGGGTAGCTTCAGCATGATAGGGAAAATAGGTTGTTACCCATAGATAATTAAGAATGGGGATGCCTTGAGTTCCTATTTTTATCTTGTTCTATCTACCCATAAATCATATTTTAGCAGAGACTAACATTCTCTAGGTTTATTTTTAGCATAATTCTTGATGGGATTCATCAATTTTTTATTTATGGATTCTGTAACTCTGTTACCCTAAGGGTAATAGTTTAAACCAAAATTGATGGCCATCTGGTTGTCATATGCTCATTAAATGAATTTATTCAATATAAATGTTAGGCCATTGTCACATATTAAAGATAGGGGTATCCCAAATTAAGTGATGATTTTTTCTTCTAAGAATTTGATGACACTAATTATTTTGCTATTCTTGGTGGCACTTAATTCAATCCACCTTGTGTAATAATCTATGATAGTGAGTAAATTTGTTTATCCTACTGAGGAGTTGGGATTGATTACTCCTACAAAGTTAAGTCCCCATTGTGCAAATGGATTCTCCTTAATTACTAGTTTCAAAGGCATGGCTACCATTGTCTCTCTTTGGTAAAATAATTGGCATTGATGACATGTCTGTATATGGGTGTGGGCATCTCTGAATATGGTTGGCCAATAGTATCCAACCCTTAAAATCTTGTATTATATGGTATGCCATGAAGGGTGATCACTTCCTAGTTTATCATGGAAATTATTCATAATTTCCATGGTTTCAGCTTTGGAAACACACCTTAGATAGATCCCATCATAATTTTTTCTATAGAGGACTCCTCTTTTGAACATAAAGTGGGATGATATCAGCCTAAGGGCCCTTTTTTGTTCCCGTTTAAGGTGTGGGGGACACACTCCTTGCATAAAATAATGAACAATGTCATTGTACCAATGATTGTTGGATACTTGTTCTACTTCCATTTGTAAAACCTTAATACATGGATTAGTGTTTACAATGATCTAGATGAGACCTTGAACCCTAACTAATCTAGCAAATTTTATTTTTAAGTCATATTATTGGAATTTATTCAGCCACTTCCATCTTCTTTCTCCAAGTTCATTCTATCTTAGCATCAACTTGATCATTGAATTAGACACTATGGCATATGTCTTGTTCCTCATCATGTAGTGTCTAAAATTATTGATGGCCTTCACTAGAGTGTAAGCTTGTTTATCTAGAATAGGATAGTTAAGCTTCTTGCTCTTCAAATTGGTACTCATGAAGGCAATGGGTGTTCTTTTCCATCTTCTTTTTGTGTTAATATAGTGATAATAGTGTGATTAGAAGCAAAATAATAAAGCTAAAAGTCTTTGTTAAAATTAAGACTTATCAAAATAAAATCCTGAATAATAGTATCATTAATGTTCTAGAATGCCTTCATTACTTTAGTAGTCCATTCTATCTTAGAATACTTATTCAACATGGCATTGAATGGTATCACAATCTTTACAAAACTAGAGATAAACTTTCTTAAAAATTGATCTTGTCAAAGAAAGACTTCAACACTTTTTTGCTATTAGGGATTTCTACCTTTGAAATTTCATTTATCCTATCAAGGTTGATAGTCATACCTTCCTAGGTGATCACATGTCCTAGAAGTTTACTTTCAGTTACATAGTATACAATTTTATTGGGGTTTAAATAAATGCCATACCTCTTTCACCTCTCTAGCACTTTTTCCAAATGCATCATGTGATTACCTCTAATTTTATAAAAAATGGTTAGATCATCCATGTAAATAATGATGCACTTACCAATTAATCCATGGAATGCATGGTTCATTGCTCACTAGAAATTGGCTCCTACATTGATCAATCTAAATGGCATTTATTTGTAGGCAAACATTCCCTACTTGGTGGTGAAGGTAGTTTTTATTATGTCATTCTTGTTCACTAGGACTTGGTTATAGCTGAAAAAATTATCAAGAAATGACATCATTCTAGACCCACTCACTATTAAAATGACCTCATCTAAAGATGGCAAGGGATAATTTTCCTTTTTTGAGGATCTATTTAAGTTTCTAAAATTAACACAAATTCTAATTTCTCCATTCTTATTTTAGATAGACACAAGATTGGCAACCCATGTCGAGTGTCATATGCGTAATAGTATCCTTGCATATATAAATTTATTTACTTCCTTATAAATTATAGGTTCCAATACTAGATTCACCAGCCTTTGTCTTTGTTTGAAGGGTTTACATGACTCTTTCAAGAGGATAGTGTGATTAATCATACTAGTATCAAATATCCTAAGGTCATGATATGACTAGACAATAACATATTTGAACTTGGTTAAAAGGGCATTGGATTCTTTTAGCTCTTCATCAGTGCAAACTAAACCAATGTTAACACTTTGATCATTCCTTGGACTTCCCAAGTTGACTTGTTTTTAATATTTTTTTCTCACCTTGGGTTATTTATCTTCTATAATTTGGTTATCCAAATTAGACATCCTTTCTAAGGAGATCATTCCCTTGGGTATTTAATTTTCCTTGACTTATATCACTCCATCCTCATTGTCTCTTGATATTTTCATAGAACTCTCATCTTTTTCATCAATGATGTGAGGCTCAAATATGCCAACATTACATAAGAAGTCAATTATCTACTTAACATAATCAAAAACTTGGAAGTGATTGTTATGGTTTGGAATGGAGGGGCATGCAATCATCTCCATAATGAACTCCTGAATATTGAAAGGTTTTAGAGGGACCAAGTTTATTATTGATAAATCTAGAGCATCTACCAATTGGTTTTGCCCCCTGGGTAAGGAAATTATATTAAATGAGTCAAAATACTCAATTAAATCCCAATATCTAAATTTATACTTTCTTAGACAAGAAATCTTACATTGATACATACTCATGACTTGATTAACAACTAACTCCAAAACACTATAGACTAATAGTTATTTTACCTTATGTTTGATTGTAAATTGATGTCCTAAAAAAAGAGCTTCATATTCTGATAGATTATTAGTATAAGTGAATTGTAATCTATAAGAAGCTAGATATTGTTTTCCTTAAAGATTTATTAGAACAATCCCAACACTAGAACCTTACTTAGCTTGTGCACCATCAAAGTGTAATGTCCAAGGACATTTGATTTCTTCTTTCACTTTATAATTTGCAAAAATGTTAGTGGTTTCCAAAGTATACACATCTAAATCAAAGGATTAATGGTTTTCCTTCTCATTCTTGGCATTATATTTTGTGATAATGTATTTCATTTTGGGTTCCTAGTCAATCCTTATTTGATTAGGAATCCCATGCCAAGGTAGCCACATGTGACAATAGTCAATGGACATATATCCATTTAGGGATTTATCCTAGTCATGGATCAATAACAATTCATAAGCCTTAGGTATGTCAACAACTTAGATTTCAATGAACTATTGGATCTAAGGTTCCTAGGTGAGTTGCATGTGAATATTCAATAATCCACCCATAACTTTCACTCTTGACTTGTCTAGCTGCACCATTACCATATCTAATTTGATTGGGTTTAATCCTAATTTTTTCACAAATTCTCAAAGGCATAATGTTACCTAAAGGACTAAAATCAAGCAAATAACTATTATGATTTTTACCAAAAATTCTTACAGTCAATAGAAATGATGGAACTTCATGCTTGTTCTTATACATTACCATAATTGCATGACCCAATTTAGATTTGATGGATCTAAGCTTTTCATTTAATTATTTAGATACAAAATCATGATATTTAGTGATCTAAGTGAGCTCATGCAACATTATGTTTGCCTTTATCTTTTTCATATCCTCCACTATGTTATATCCACCTTTTGGTGTTGTGTAGGGAACTTCTATTTTTTGTTGACTCTCTTTACCTTTAAGGGGTGGAGGATAATTATTTGTCCTACTATCAGGAGGTGTATACATTTTATTAGGTGGGATAGAAGTTGTCAAAGGTGTGGTTTGGCCTTTTATTCTCAAAGAGTAATTGTTCCTCGAGTATTATTAGAAACCATGCACTTCCTCAACATTGTTTTTAGGAACATTTTCATCTTGATTAGAGAAATCATAAGACTCAACCATGTGGATAGTTTCTAGTGTTTTAGGAGCATAATTGGTTTGTTAGATCCCTTATCATTATTTTGATGAGTGGGATTCATGTAAAACACCTCCATTTATCTCGAATGGCTTTAAATGCATGATAAAACTCTACGTAGTCTAGTTCTCCATGTTTACTAGTATTGTGTGCTTAACACTAGTTAGGCAAGGCTATTTCATAAATGTTGATCTCAAGTAATTTTCTCAGGGAGGACTCACTATTATTGTTAGAACTATTAAATAGTATGTTATATCTCTAAAAATTATAATTTCTACTAGAACTCTCACTAGTATTTCCCATTTGTTTTTTGAGATCCAATAAATTATTAGCAAGTTTTTGAATATTTATTTGAATTGAATCTAATTATCCACTTTGAGGCTCTGAGTTCTTGTTTTGGGTCACAATTTCAACCTTGGTGTTATTTATAGGCACCATTCTTTGAATGGTGTTATTTTGGGGGTATGCTCTAGCATTTGCTTGGTTAAAGAATATTAGCTACTAGTTAGGTATAGGTGGCTCAAATATAATTGATTTATTACTAGTATTTGGTTTAGTGTAGTCATGTTCTAGTTCACATTAGGTATGACATTTAGAGAAAGAATCATTAGGTCAACATTTGGTATAGTAAAGGTAGGATGCCCCTATGGGTGTATTTTTTCATCAATATGGATGGCCTTAGAATATGCTAAAGGTAATGTGTCAATACCCATGAATATTCTTAGGAATATAGTTATCATTGGGTCTAAGTCATTCTTGTATATCTCTAAAGGTAAATCTTTTATCAGCTTATAGGGTGTGGATGTCATGCTATACATCTTTTAGAACCTTGCATTAAAAGTTTTAATTGGTTATTTTAGGTCCCTTTTGAGGGTGGTAAATTATTGGTATACAACTATTGGGATAACCACCCTACAAAATTGGGAATTAAAAGTATCATTAAATTGACCCCATCCTAGGATGGAATCTTTAGGTAAGTTAAGAAACTAATCATAAGCCACATCCAAAAAGGTAAAATGAAAAAGATGATAGGCCATATCTTCATAAATCACGTTGATCATCCTTAAATATGCTTCAAATGACTTCACATGGTCTTCAATTATCACTCTCCTAGTGGGGGTGAAAATATGAAAATACTTTTCCAGATTCCTACATAGATCATGCACGGGCCCAGGGACATTGATGAATGAGCCAGTTAACCATGCCATGATTGGCATGAGGGGTTGAAAATTTTGGTTAGATGTGGAATTTGGTTGATTCTTAGACTTCCCACATCTAAATTTATTTTCTCTCACCTTCCTATGAGTTTTTAAGGATGCTAAATGGATCATATATTTATATCAAGATATGGTTCTAATCCTAGGAAACTCTAGGATGTTGAATGGGTACTAACAACAAAGTATATTCAAAGATGGATTCATAAGTGATTAATATTATAAATATTGGTTGGTATTTTTATAGATAATCCTTAGATCAATTATATTTACCTTTATCTGGCAAGATCCAAGCTTAGAAATCTCAAATTTCTCAATACTTACGTAAGTATTATTATAGTTGTACATTAACCTATAAAAATTGATGTTAGACTAGTATTTCAAAGCACTTATATGTTTAAACCAAAAATAAAAGATTGTTTAAGTACATAAAAACATTATTTATCACTAAGTTATCCAAATATTTACTAAATTCCAAATGAATTAGAGAAATCATGATCTTAAATGCCTAGATCTAGCACCAATGAGATCTCAGAGCTTGACCTTTGCACAAATTCTTACAAATATCAAGATTATTTAGAAAATTTATGGAAAAATTTGTAAATATGTCCAAACAACATTAAATTTGTCTGAAAATAGGATATTTAACCTATATTTTCATGAATTTAGACAGATATCTACATTATTCACCAGATTTCGATGAATGAACACTATTTTTGATGAAAACCTTCAAAGAATGCAAAGATTCCTACAAAGGATGTAAATATTCATGTAAATAATGTAGATATTTAGTTATATTTAAAAATATTTGTGTACTTTGAAATAATTATGCATATATTCAACTAAGTACACTACAATTATACAAAGATGTATGAAAGTAATTGTGTAAAGACCCTCCTTCTAGTACCATCTTTTCCTTCTAGTTGATGCACTTAATGTGCTCCCTGTGTCACTAGGGAATAACTAGAAAGTAGAAAAATAAATTTTAAGTCTTGAAAGACTTTGGGATTGAATTTTTAACACAATTATTTCTATAAATACCATAAATAGTAGAGATATATGGTCACCACTTCAAAGTCTGCAAGCAGATCCCATTATAGGTACAACAAATGTTACATAGTGACACTCTATTCTTGCTAATCTTTATAAATTTACTCTAAGTTTTGCCAATTATTTCCCAAACAAAAATAAATAATGGATATTTACACAATGAACTAAACTAAAGTGATTCATGGGTAGATCCAAAGGAGAGAAGGGTAAGAAAGAAAAGATACTTTTCTGAAGATGATTAAAAGTACCAATTCTTCTAACTTCTATGACAACAACACATAAAACTAACATTTAGTAACTCTAGCATAATTATCAAAGATAAACAAATGTAGTTGAAACTTCAAAGTAAAATAAATGAATATATCTATAAGCATATGTTGTACAAATATTACTCATTCATAGTAAATTTCATAGCATATTTAGTTGCAAATAAGACGAAAATAGAGCATGTATACTAACATAATTGTCAAATTAGTGTTAAAATCAAGATAACAGATGCATATATCATGTATTATTTCCAAATTAGTTTATAAAAAACAACCATTAGTCATCTAAAATTGTGGGGAATAGAAACTAAAAAAATACACAATCAATCACTTCAAATAGACTCTTGAATTCTTGGCTCTCTGGTATTAATTCTTATAACAACTATTTTTAATTTATAATAAGTGAGAATAACCCTATGTATAGGCTTCAAAATAAATTTAAAAAGTTCAAGTGGGCCCATTAAAGGAACCCAAATATAGATAAGAGGCTAAAATGCTATGCATTACAATGGAATATTCTTTATTCAATTTTACAAAACATAAAGGAATATTCCCTGAGGTTCTAGAGGGGGCTACTAGCTAGCTTACTATTGTTGCCTTTGTTTATTCTCTACCTCTTATTTCATCTAAACCTCTATGTGTGATAAGTAATCTTGATATATTTAGAAAAAATCTAGGATCATGGGCTGAAACAAATTAGGTATCTCCTAGATGAGTTTCCCATGTTTTGCAAGCATAGGTCTTAATGCTTCTTCAATGGCCTCTACTTTATCTAGCCTCTAGTTAGAAACTGATACAATACTCATCACCTCGATAGTAATTTTTTCATTGCATATGTCCTAATAGAATTTATAAAAAACACCTTCATCTAGGCTCTGAACTCCTAATCATCCATGAAGGTGCCATTACGGTGACCATGGCATCCTTCAATAGTAAGGCAATCTTGAATTCAATTTTCTCCAAGGATGTAGTTGCATCCTTGACCTGATCTAGCCATCTCTTTAATATTATTATCATATTTATTATGATGGTCTATGTAGGAATCATATCTTGAATGGGAAAAACCTTGAGGTCTAGGAGCTTATTACTTCTTACAACTCTATTCATGTTTGTCAACTTGGCATCATAGAGTGCAAGTTTTTGGTCAAGTTTAATGACCACCTTGGATTGTAGGACCCCATCTTCCTACCTCTTCTTCATTAATTTTTATAAGTTTAAAAAACTGATAATAACATTTATTATTTGAATTATAGTTCCCCCTAGCACTATTGTCAATGCTTTCTCTTTCAATACTTTTAACTCCTACTGCATTTACCTCATCAAGGAAATTATGGACTCTACTTGAGCTTGAACTAAGGATATAATCTCCTCTACACATTCTACCACCTCTCTAGGGCTATCTTTCCTCTTCCTTGTCAAAGTGAAGATGGGATATTTACTCTCATGGACTAAAGATGAGATTGATTATGGTTTCTCAACCAACCTTCTTACCACCCTTTTCATCATGTTAGCATCAAACCTCATGCCAATTTAGGGGGTAGAGAGGAAAACCTAAGGCCTCTCTTTCCTTGTTTCATATATGATGTCTCTAACCTAATTTTGGAAAGTAGTAGGTGTTGAATATGTTAGAGGTGGATATAAGGGGGGTACTTGGGTAGAAGAAGAGGCAAAAGATGTAGGGATATATAATTTTATTAGGTCTACTTGCCAAAGTATGTTAAATAGAGATTTGGAAAGGCCCATATAAATAACAAATGAAGTAAACTTAAGAGACACACTCAATTTTGAATATATGTTAGTAATGAGTAGATTTTGGAAGGTTAATTTCTTAGAGATGGGATTCAATGGATTTAAAGGCATAAGGGAACCTATATCAAGTGAGGCACCTATTGTGGTTGCTTGGGAGGAATCCATATGTGTAGTGGCATGAGAAATAAACTAGGGAAGGTAAATCTAAAGGAGGTACCATCTTGGATCATATTAGTATCCATTGAAGATTAGGCAGAAGTAGTTATAGTAGCTGAAGATAATGAAACCAATAGAGGAGTAATAGTGGGGGGAAAAAATATGAAAGTAAAAGTAGAAGCAAAAGTAGAAGTGGCTATAATTGTAGAAGAAGGTAATATGAAAGTACCTACATCAAGAGCCTCAAAGGTGTTGGTAATAGAAGCAGTCTCTTGAGAATTTGTTGGATAAAGTATTTCCCCTTTCATAGTAATCTTGGGCTCTTTATTTCTCTTGTAAACCTTCTCTACATTTCTCTTAGCTAGTGCCTATAGTTCTTATATTGAGAGATGAATTCCTTGTTGAAATTCACCAAGGTCAATTTCAATAGGGTCAAGATAATATAAACTTTGGAGAGAACCTCCCATGGTAGATACAAAAATTAATGTAGGCTCTTGGGAGGGGATTTGTTCACTTCTTGGTCCTCCTTGCTAAAATCTTGGAAGCATGCCTTAGTTTCTTAAGTGGCATGTAGTGGAGTTCTACATGGTATGTTCCTAATTATATGAATGTTATCTTCTTCCTCCTCTTTTTGCCTTTCCTCATAAATTTCATCAAAGTTAATTACATGGAACCCTAAACCCTAAACCCTAAACCCTAGTGGAGGTTGAGACCTTACAATGTCTTGTTTCTTCTTTTATTTATTGAATCTCATTTCAAGATCTATGCCCTTCCTTTCAACACTCATAATAACTTCCTCATTATTCATATCATCTCAATAAATCTACTCATGCACTTCTTCTTGATACTTATACTCCATCGATACATCCTTATTGATCTTGAATAGGTGCTTAGAGATAACATTGTTGGGGTCCCATGATTGGAAGTCATCTTTGGGTAATAGGTATAAGTACCTATTCCTTATATCCATAATTATATCATGTCATTTTGTGAGCTTATCCCTCCCCATCTTGTAAGGAGTCTTATGGGGGACTATCTTCTTCATGTTTTTGAAGACACTATCAAATCCATATAGTAGTTGATAAGCCATATCTTCCTCAACAAGTTTCATAGGTACATATCTTTGAAACCTAAGGGGGTCCACCTTTACTCCTTCTATCTAGATGACTATGTAATTTAGGTATAACTAGTAACTTCCCATTTCCTTAAGTGTTTATCTAACCTTCAGGGGAACCCTCAACATCTCACACTCAATAATTGACTTGTAAATGATTAGGTAGAAATATTTTGAATTATATTTATATTATGCCTAAAGTGATCAATGTGCATTGAAAATAATAATAGGGGCATGACTTCATCTCACTCAAGAGACCATGAATTCAGGCCTAGTTAGGTAGTTGTATAGATGGCATCTAATAGGTAGTTAATCATGAAGAATGGTGCACCATTCTTGTGAGTATCATTCATTAGGTACACTAAGTTATTTTTAATGATCTCCCCAAGTGGGGGAATCTACTTATCCTCAAACATAATTTTTAGTAATGAAAGGTTCCTTGTGTCTACATAGTTGATATGTGGATTTTTGAATACCCTATTAAGTAGAGCAAGGTTGATATTGAATCTTTTCCTAAATTAATGGATAGGTATGTTCCCTTCTTCATCCCTAAAGATAAATCCAATTGGGTTAGCCACCCATGTAGCTAAGACATTCTTAGTAAAGTGCACATCATACCAATTTTCAATGACAGCTTGGGTGTACTCAATCTATGGGGATGGGAGGTCATAATATCTCTCAAAGTTTAGCCCTGTGATGAAATCAATGGGGAGACCTTAGGATATGGATTTAATTATCCCATATTCACACATTGACCTCCAAAATATTACATAAACTAGGCCAATGCATGGCATGAGATTTAATTTATTTTTAGCTCTATGAAGATTGCTAACATTAATGGCAAGGATATCTAAAGCTAATTAAATTATGTGAGACATTTCCTCAGCTTCATCAACTTCCCTAGTTGCTTCTACATTAAATTTAATGCTATTATAATTCATGTACACTAATGTTATTACCTCAAGAATGAATTTATTATATTTGAAAACAACTAAAGTACCATATTGGAAAAGGAATTCATCATTCCCAAAGGAAATGCTCTCACCCAGAGTTGAAAGACTTGCCTGTGACATTTCTATAATATTTGAGGTAGCAACCAACATCCTTATGTATCTCCTTCTACAAATTCTAAGCTCAAAAAATGGTGATCAAGGTGCAATCTATTAATAGCTCAAGATTTTTCATATTGGGAGAGCACATATAACAAGGGAGAGTAAATTTGTATAGCCTCAAATGCAAATGTAGGTAACAATTGATGAGTTGGGTATCCTTTTGAAAGATTGATTTGATTAATGCAATGTAGATGTTTATTATAGTTTGTGTTATATTAATGGTAAACTCTTCAACTTTTCATACATTTAATATAACTTTGAGTTATTGATTTTTACATTTAATTTCATTATAATTCTAATTTAATCCAACATTAATTTTAGCTTTAAAGCTAAGGATTTCCACCTTTTAACATATGGTTGTCACCTTGGATCTATCTAGGCACTCATGGGGCTTGAATATGACTATGCTACTCAGTTGGATAAATCCAAACATATGAAATATTTAGATTATTTTGTGGGTTCTTGGAATGTAGCTTCATTTTATGACTCATTTATATCCTACCACGTGGCATATTTTAATTTATGGCAAGATTTTGGGTGGTACCTTTTAGTTTTTATTGGTTAAGGGAGTGATGAATGTCACTCTCACAATAAATTAGGGCTCTTATTTTCCAGGTGACTCTCTCAAAGGTAATCACAACTTTCCTTTGCTAGTTGTCTTATTTGAAGGGCTCTCAGACAACTATCAACAACTTGGCACTAATTATGTGGATCATGTGGAGACACATGTCTCTCTCAGAGGTGATCTCAAGGATCTCAAATGGAATTAGTGTGGTAATGAAACATGTCATCCTCACATGGGTCCAAGGTGTACATGTGTCACTTTTAGAGGGGATATAGTTGATCTTGAAATATAGATTCATGGGAATGAAATATGGAATCATCAAATGGATCCAAAGGAGACACACATTAATTTCATGGGCTATTGTTTGTTCTTATACCAAGTGTTACTCTTAGAAGGAGCCTAAAATACTTGTACATCATTAAATATAGACTAGACAACTCAAATGTAACCATGTGTCTGCATTATGAGATCTTAAAAGATTTAGATGAATGAAACATGGTGTAGACATGCATAGATCTTAGATAAATTTGAAGGGAAAATGCATCACTTTGGAAGGTTTCTCAGGTTTGGTTGGTCATGATTAAAACATGTGATGACATCTCATGGGATTCAACATTATGACAAGATGCACGGTGGACATGTAGTGTCTTAGATTAAATGGGATTGCTTGTAGGGGATAAGATATTGACACATAACCTATGGATTTGAAATCCAATGGATAATTTCCCTACAAACTCTCCAAATTATGTCACATAGCTCAAAAATTCAATAAATTTACTCTAAGTGTCTTTCACAGGTCATGTTGAATCTTTAAGGTGTTATGAATCTCAATGAGGTGGACACCTAAACTTTTGTGTCATGGTCAAAAATTTTACATCCCATGAGGTATCACAAACCACTACTTTAATTTTAACATCTTGCGAGGTCAAGTGAGAAGATAATTTAGATTTTGGAAGATGTCATAACCCATCATAAACAAATTTGAAATTTTTTTGAATGAAAATCTTTCAATCAAATGACTTAAAAAAAACATAATGTTAGTTCATTAAGATCTAGTGAATCTTTTTATATTCATGTCCATTAAAGATACATATTGAATTCCATTATAAATATTCCATCTACATGTTAGTGAACCATCAATGGTTAGTAATCCATTATATAAATTAGACTTTAAAGAATACCTATAATAATTAACATATTTCTAAGTGTGAATCATTATTGCAACATGAATGATTAACCAAAAATTGTAGAAGCATAAGTAATTGTAAACTAGAACAAATTCATATGTAGTTAGATGTTTTACTATGATATGCATTTTTGGTATTTTTTAAAGTTGAGGAAAGGAAGGTTGACATTATGGGAATAGTGGGTAGTTGATCATCAATAGGTAATTTAGTAGAAATTAAGGTATTTAGAGGGATTAGGGATTTTGGTTCTCATTGCATTTATTCCTTTTTAGTGACTTCTTAAGGATGGAAATTTATATAAAAATGTGTAAGGTGTCCAAGTCATGTTAGATTCTTGACATTAATTTTCATGATGTGTCTAAGGTTATCTTCAATAGCCTATTAGTCAAGATTGTTTCAAGATCCAATTAGCCCTCAAATTATTCAAATGCCCCTTAAAACATGTCATATGAGTCAACCTCCATATTATAAACCTTTAAAAAGTATGTGTTTTGTTGTGATATTTAAATTAGGATCCTTTAAGGGACATTTCAAGTCATGAAGGTGGTTTTATATGCAAAAGGAGGTCTCTTTAGGGGTAAAATATCATTTATTTACCATTAAAGGCACTAAACACTTGAAAAATGACCTTTAAACTTCCATCCATCCATATCACATGGTTTTAAATAATATCTTGGCTCCTCATTTCCATCCTTTGTGCCCCCAATGGTTTTCCAAGGTTTCTAACCTAAAAAAATGCAAACAAAAAGGTTTTACAAGTGTTTTTAGACATGTGTGGACTTGTAGGAACATGTAAAAATTAGATGAGATCATATACATAAATGTAAACTCATTGTATGAATTAGAGAATAAATTACATGATTTTCAAATTCAAACATAGAAAAAAATTGATCCCTTCTCTCCATTGTTCTCTTTGGTAGCTCTAAACAACTAGTTAAGTTTATACTTAGTCTGTATTAGAGAGAAAAAATGTTGATCTAAAATTTTTGGAAGAGGAAAGGGTTATCATGAAATTTATATTATTTTAATTATTTTTCATATTGTGACCCATTATTTATGAATAATGGTTAATAACCTAGATAATCAAACTAGTCTCCTCCATCTACGCAAGGTCATCTTTTAAAGGATTTCAATGCATTTATAGTTCCATTGATGCAATAATTATTTGTATGTGTCTTATATAGGTACTCAAATTAAATATTATTCATTATCCACCCATATTTCACATGTGTAAGTTCATGGGAGTAATAAACCTTCATGTTTTCACAAATTTTAGGTTTCAAGTAGTGATTTCTTCATATTGTAGAGCCTTCAATGCATGAATATAGAAGTGAGTAGTGGTTTGATGTTGGATGATGGGTTTTTTGGAAAAATAATTTTTTTATTTTCCTCCTAAAAACAATGGTGTAATTATTTAACATTAAATTATTTCAAGGTCTTGTATTTAAGTGTGACTACCTATGTAGTTTGACCTCCATTGCAAGTGTGAGTAGAGTGTCTCATTGTTGATATTGAAGGTGTTTACACTACTAAATATCATTAGGTATATGCTATAACATAACTTATTATTCATATATTAATCATAATTTATTAATGGACTTCATATGTTACACTCTCTCACATCTCATGCTTAGTCCTAGAGAGAGACTTGCTCTCTTTTGAGACCTTAAAAGATTATTTAGGCAAGTAGAGGAACACTAAATATAAAATTGTCTATAAGGCATTGAGGATTCATGGGGAGTCATAGGGAACATAGCATGGGATATGGAGAGAGTATTTTCAAAAAAATATTAACACAATCAACTCACCCCAAGATAATAAACTCAGTCAATACTCCTATTGCACACATAAGACTGTGGTTGCAAAATTGAAAAATCAATAATAGAGTCACAAGTTGAGGAGGTATAGAGGGTTAAAGAGAAAAATTAGAATTATCACCTATGTTCTAACATCATCCAAGAGGCCTTAGATGTTAAATATAGAAGAAACTCACCTCTTAAATGAGCACTCATAGTCGAGAAACTTAGAGTTGCCATCCATAGGCCTAATTATAAAAGAAGGGAAATTTAGGTAAAAGAGTCTATTTTAGTGTGTATTTAAAGTTTATGAAATGAAATAGGGTTGATAATTTCATATAAATGATTAGATATGTTGTAAATGATAAGATATTTGTCATGAAGAGGATACTCACCCTCTCACACACAGTTAGGATCATAAACTGCTTTCCACGGGCCAATCATGAGAAAATAGAGGTGATTGAGTGTGAAATACACTAAATAAAGACTAATAGGTAAAACCAAGCAAGTTAAACCTAATATATGTGTTTCCATCACTCAAATTTAACTCAAAAAACATCCAAAGGACTAATTAGGACCTATAGGTCTAAGTAAGAGTCTTCAAATCTATCTTTAAAAGTAAAAGGATAATATATATTGTGGCATTGAAATTAAATCCTGTAGAGAGTCAAATAAGATCATGAATATCTGAAATGGATATTGGGAGATTAAATATATAGGTTTTAGGTTATAAAAGCATCCAAACTGAATAGACTCTTAAAATATAATCAAAGGACTTAATTGGTCATCGACATGTCTATAAGAGGAATGAGAGAAAACAAGCATATGTAAGGTGAATATTGGAAGAGTGAGAGATATAAGAGATTAAGTGGACTTGACTATAATTTTTTTATGGGGTTATACTCAAGAAAATATAAGAGATTCAATTTTACAACCTAGGTATACTTAAGAAGTACTTATAGGTAGGGCCTTAGATAAAAATGAAAGAGGTGTATTGAGCTATGTATGAATGTGGAGTAGAAGGTTGATATATATATATAATTATTTAATAAGGTTAATATTAGCTCCATTGGATGTATTGGTTCTTTAAAATAGTGAAGATACTTGACAAGCCAATTAGGCTTGGTAGGCAGTAAAAGGTAGTCACAAGCCTGCACATGTAAAATAAAGAACAATTGAAGGTTTGAGGGTGTTTTAAGATTTTAAAACCTAAGGTAAGGGTGATTGAAATTTCATAAGGTTTTCCCATGGAGATGACATCAAAAAAATTAGAGAAAAGACAAGAATTAGACCCTTAGGGTCAAACTAACATAGTAACCCAAGAACCCTAAGCTTGTGAATAGGAGGTCTGTAGACACTTAGAGAGCTAACAAGGAATACAAGAAATTATAAAATTCTAAGAGGAGTGTTTCATACCTATTTGAGGTATTTAAAACCCAAGGAAAACATTTTTATCTTTCTCATGTAAGTTGACTTCTCTTGACCCTCTTGGATAAACTTGAAAGGAACACACATCACTTAGAAGGTTACTCAGGTTTGGTTGGTCATGACTAAGACACATGATGACATCTCATGGGATAAGGCATTGTGGCATAATGCATGGTGGACATGTGGTGGCTTATATTGAATGGGGTTGCTTGTGGGAGCTAAGATATAAACACATAGTCTCTATAATTGAATTATAATGGCTAATTTCCCTACAAACTCTATAGATGATCCTACATAGCTTGTGAAATTGGTAAATTTACTCCAAGTATCTTGTTTAGGGCACGTTTAATCTCTAAGGTGATATGAATCTTGATGAGGTGGACACCTATCCTTTTGTGTCATGTTCTAAACTTTGATAACCCATGAGGTGTCATAAACTTCTACTTTAATTTTAACACCTTGCAAGGTCAAGTGAGAAGATAAGTTAGATTGTGGAACATGTCATAACCCATCATAAACAAATTTGAAAAAGTTTTGAATGAAAATATTTCAATCGAATGACTTAAACAAAACATAATGTTAGTTCAATAAGAACTAGTAAAGCTTGTTATTTTCATGTCCATTAAAGATCCATATTGTGTTCCATTAGCAAGAGCCCACCTACATGTTAGTGAAACATCAATGGTTAATAATCCATTTTTTAAATGAGACTTTGAATAATAATTTAAATAATTAACATATTTATAAGTGTGAAGCATTATTGCAACATGAATGATTAACCAAAAATTGTAAAACCATAAGTAATGGTAAACTAGACAAAATTCATATGCAGTCAAATGTTTTTCTATGATAGACATATTTGGTATTTTTTAAAGTTGAGGAAAGGAGGGTCACCATTCTAGGAATAATGGGTAGTTAATCATCAATAGCTACTTTGTCATAAATTAAGGAATTTTAATGGATTAGGGTTTCTAGTTCTCATTGAATTTATACCTTTTTAGTGAATTATTAAGGATGTAACTTGATATAAAAATGTGTAAGGTGTCCAAGTCATTTTTGAGTCTTGACATGAGTTTTAATGATGTATCCAAGGTTATCTTCAATAGCCTATTAGTCAAGATTGTTTCAAGCTCCAATTAGCCCTCCAAGTCTTTAAATTCCCCTTCAAATATGTCATTTGAGTCAACCTCCATATTATAAACCTTTAAAAAATATGTGTTTTTATGTGACATTTAAATTAGGATCCTTCAAGGGCCATTACAAGTCATGAAGGTGGTTTTATATGTAAAAAGAGGTATGTTTAGGGGTCAAATATCATTTATTTACCATAAAAGGCACCACACACTTGAAAAATGACCTTTAAACTTACATCCATCCATACTACATGGTTTGAAATCATCTCTTGGATCCTCATTTCTATCCTTATGGCCCCCAATGGTTTTCCATGGTCTCCAACTTGAAAAAATGAAAAAAGTGGTTTTGCAAGTGTTTTTAGACTTGTGCAGACTTGTACATACATGTTATAATTAGATGAGATCATATGTCTCAATGGAAAATCATTGTAGGAATTATAAAAGAAATTACACAATCTTTAGAGTCAAACATAGAAAAAAATTGAACCCTTCTCTCCATCATTATCATTGGTAGCTCTAGACAACTAGTCAAGTTTATGCTTAGTCTATATTAGAGAGAGAAATTTTTGACCTAAAATTTTTGGAAGAGGAAGCGGTTAGCAATAAATTTCCATTGTTAGATTTTTTTTTTATATTGTGAGCCATTATTTGTGAACCATGGTTAAGAACCTAGATAGTCAAATTGGTTTCCTCCATCTATGCATGGTCATCTTTTAAAGGGTTTCAATGCATTTATGGTTTTATTGATGAAATATTTGTTTGTATGTGTATTATATATGTACTCACCTTCCATATTCTTCATTCTCCACCCCTATTTCACATGTGAAAGCTCATGGGAGTAATAAAAATTCATGTTTTCACAAATTTTAGGTTGTAAGTAGTGATATCTTGATGTTGCACAACCTTCAATTCATGAATATAGAACTAAGTAGTGGTTTTATGTTGGATGATGGGTTTATTGGAACCATTCATGGCTTATTTTACTCCAAGAACAATAGATTCATCAATGAAAATTCAATTCTTTCAAGTAATAGAGGTATAGTCCACTAAGAGTGGTGGGGGTGAATCATTGGTTATCAATCTTTACTCCAATCCTTTGTTATCTTTCAAACCTCTTAAACAATATTATCAACACATATAAGAATCACAAGATAGATATATCAATGAGTAAATAGTCATGAGAGATCAAGAAATCAAGACACAAGATATATCAAGAAACCCTCATGGGGTAGAAAACCCACTCCTCAAGCCTACAATAATAATGGACTACTGTCCTATAAAGATTGAGAAAACAAGATATCCTTTTGTGAAGCACCAACTCTATAAGGAGCACTAACCCCTTAGGTGACAAGAAATAAATTGTTTTAATGATGAGCACCAACACACCACCAATATGAAATATCAATATGTGATGAATACTTTAACTATGATGTATTCTACACCTAATTATGAACTTCTCTTACTGTAATACCCTCAAATCTTCCTCTCACATAGGCATATAACTCCTCTTATTCTTCTCTTACTCAAACACTTCTCATACCTAACAATATCATCAAATCATCATGGAGACAAAATATTTAAAACTTACACACATAATTTTAGACCTTAAAAAAGATAGTATGATGTCCTTCATAGTCTCACACCTCTCTTCACTTCCTCCTTCTATTCACTTCACCCCTCACTTACACTCCCTCCATAAGTCTTTCTTTCAAGTCTCCAAATGCGTTATATAAATACATGAATCATTCATGTACTCATATAGGTTGGAAAATACCCATACCATACCTTGATTAAATTTTAAGAAAACACTTCACACACTTAGGAAAAATAAATTAATTAAAAAAATTCATCCACAAAAATCATATGAGTACTCCACTAAGTCCTGAATAGGTCTCAAGAAGATCTTTTCAATTTTTCCACTCTACCATGCACAAACAAACCATATGAACACTTCAAAATGTATAGTTCTAATCCAAAATACCCTTGGAACACTCTCAAATTATCACATGAATTATTGATCGCCTCTATAATCCCAAAACCTAACATACTTTGCGAATATGTACCAAAACACCAAAGGTGAAGTTACCTCCAAATTGTAATCAATGTTTGACTAACAAAACAATTAGTAAAACCTCAAAAATCACTAAAAATAATTCTTATGATGTTTATAATACATTATAATAGTTATAAAAACATGAAACATCCATATTATATCAATACCAACTGAAAACCTTTACTAGACACCTTTGCACAAAGAAGTCAAACACACAGTCAACTTTAGTCAACCATACCTAAATATGTAAAAATATTCAATCCTTGAAATTGAATTTTATGGATCCCCCTTAGAGTCCTCTACCAATTTTGTTTTTACTTCATCCTAAAATTCCATCTTCATCAAAAGTTATAGTAATAAAATATAACTTTGGTCATCCTTAGCAAATTCAAATTTTGACTTCCAATGGTCACGAGAAAAACATCAAAATTTGACTAAGTGTTGGAATGTGCAAATATGCTTGGGAGGTCAAATTTTATTAAACACAAATTATTCACCTTAGTACCTAAATATATTAAATTTTTAACATGTAAACTATTCATAAAACTCTACAAACCCATATGACCAAATTTGTCTGATTCCTCCATACATGCAAATGATGATGTCACTAATCTACCTACTCAGTCATCTGAGACACCTAGGCAACAATGAACAAATCAACTCAAGAAGTTACTAAATGAGATCATTTCACCTCCAAAGGTACTCTAAGAACCCAAGACACCTTATAGGCCCTCTAAGGCCACAACCTTCATCAACCTATCAAACTAAATCAACCACCCTTTTGACCAAGCATGAATGCTAAATTTCACTAGGTCTTTGCCCTTGCTATCACACCAAGATGAATAAACTAAATGAAACACTTTTACATAAGCTCTCCAAGATTCATGCACCTCTCATGGGACCCATCACTCATGTGGATATAGGATAAAACATTCTAAAATCCCTGTTTAACCCTTTACAAGGCCTCACATGCCCATCTAGGCCAACTATGCCAATTACCAAACTACCTTGTAGACCACTAAAAAACTCTTTAAATACACCTATCTAACCTCTTCAAATCCTATACATGTACAACATACATATTCCAATCATATTGAGATCCATACCATACTCCATGCCACCATACACTCATCTAAAGAACCTTTATGCAAGCATCTCACTACACCAAGCACATTAGACTGCCAAGCTCCATCTCACTATACCTGCTAGACCACTTTGTCATTACATATGCCTTATATACATCAATGATAAAACATACCATAAATATCTCAAAAATAACCCCCTTTTTCATTGATGGTAACACTCCAAAACTTCTCCCCCTTTGCCAAAATGACAAAGTGTACTCTCTTCAACACTAGGCACCATAGAAAATAAGCAAATGAATTATAGAAAACTCATGAAATCATTCTCACCTATATTAAATCTTATGAAAATGGACCATTTATTCCTTAATCAAGCACAACTCCCCCTTATAATATGCTTTCACTCAGAAATTACTTTTGAACCATCAAGATCCTTGGACCTGTTTAGCAAATGCAAGATAAAATGGCTCCCCCTAAGACCTTGTTCCATCTTGAAGTCTCTCCCTTAGTATTCACAAAAAATGCATACCTATCTCTCTTTTCCTTTGAAAATTAGAGCACACCAACTACCAGCATCAGATCACAAAGCAACCATAGTGCTCCCCCTTAAACTAATTTCCCTTCAAGAACTAACTCAGGTCATAGCTTCATAAGATCTATAAGATCCTTGGATGTCACCACTAGGAAAGAAAAAAATATCCCTCTCAGACCACCATCACTTGAGAAGCATTGAAATAATCTCCCCCTTTTTCTATCATCAACTTAGACATTAATATGAGCACCAAAACATCATGCAAACTCACTTGCCATCATTGTCAAGGCACCCTTTAAAACACCAAAGGCAGTTCAAGAAACACTCTAAAAAATAAAGATGCTTAAAATAAACCTACTCACTCATTCAAGATCAAACATACCTTTGTATTTTGAATAAAAATGCCAAAAACTACTCATTTGTTCACTAGGCCTATTAGAACTCCTTGTAGCCCTATTTGAACCTTGAAACTACCATAACTTTATGTGTGTGCACTTTCAGATCATTAAATTTCATATATATATATATATATATATATATATATATATCACTCTCATATACCCCTTTGTGCATGCCAAAAATCATTACTTAGATCTATCTCTACAACATACTTCCTTCACAAAGCTATTGGCCAATTAACCCTCCATTTAAACAAATTGACCTCCATGGAACCAACCGTACACTTTAAAAAATATTTAATCACATTTTTTATCACCCATTGGGATATTATATCTTATAAGGAATCCTAAAAACCCAACTCCATATGAAAACCACTTTTCAAGCATAGACCAGAACATAAGAATCTTAAGAGAAAATGGGTCAACTTGCCTATCTTCAGTCAATGCCATGACTTGAAACTACTCCCAATACTATATGTCACCTATACATACTTTTAGATCAAATTTGAATCTCCCATTTCATGGGGAACATAGACTTCCTTCAGCTTGGTTTTGATTTTCTCCTCTTTGGGTCAAAATAGGTTCAATAGTGAGCACATAAAATTTAAAATTTTTATTTCAAAACACCTTTGATGCATGAATCCACCTAGAACATCTTATAATGTGTTCCTTACATATTTATTGGGCCATTGAATCACCTAGATACCTCAAAAAAATCCATTTTCCATATGCAATTAACCAACTTTGCCTTTAAAAAGAACGCCTACAATAGTCAACTTGGTCAAAGCACTAAAATCTGACCAAATCACCATATTGACATATTTTATGCACTTCATATACTTTTTATTATCAATATTAGTCAACATTACCATTTCATTTGACTCCAAGAACACATAAACAACAACTTTGCACTTTAGGCTCATATAAGTCAAAGAACACTACCAAAATTTATCACTCCATACTTTTGACCAAAAAAATATTCCTTTGGCTAAGTTGATATAATACACCTCCTATAATTCACTTATTTACATAACAATTCAATCTCATCTTCAAATTAGACCATTTGACCATTAGGATCACTTACCAAAGTTTGACCAAAATTTTATTTTAGGTTTACATGCCCTTGTACAAGACAATTCACTCCTTGAATGGATCAATACAATACTTCACTCTTTCAAGATTCAAAAACATCAAACCTATTACCAATAGATAATTTATATCTCCAAAAAAGGTCCATGCTACCTATAAAACCAGCTCACCTCATGTAATAAGCCATTTAGCCTACTCACCATTAGACCTTAAAATACAAAAAAGTTTGTCTAATGAAACTGAAGCACGCAGTCAACTTTCCCATGTAACCATATGAATAATTCACATAAATATATAATTAATGACCTCAAAAAACTTTACCATGTCCATTGGGAACCTACACTCAATCTCTAAGCACCCAAAAACACCTCTATAATAGGCTCACTCAGTTCTACCAAAAATCTCAAAAACATAGTCAAACATCTTTGACCACCAACACTATCCTGAACACTTTCAATGACTCTTATTTCATTCATATTAACCTTAGGGAAATTTTCAACATCTTCAAATTATTTTTATTATTCAACTCAAGTAAGAGGACATCCAACTCATCACTCCTAGATGACTACCCAAACTGCCTATAGCCTCTAAAAATATAGTCATGTAGAGGTTCTTATTTATTACTTGAAAGAGTGCTTACAAGATAACTAATGCACATCCATATATTATCCAAGTATTATATATCACACTCCATGATAATTTGTTTATCCCTAAACCATGATTTTACATCCCTAAATTTCTTCTCACTCATATTGGGTTTTTGTTACTATTTTCATTGTCTATAGTCTGGTGATAAGACAAATTTATTGCCTAAGATGATTTACATAATGAACATAAATTTTCAAATAATCTCCATGGATCTCAAGATTAATTCTTAACCTTAAATCTCCAAAGACTCTCATGCATTGACTCAATCAATCCTACCTATAGTACTAAATTTTTTTGAAACAAGCATATTTCTATATGTTCTACTCACTATCCTATCAGACCAATTCTAATTGATAATGACTATAGGATTTATATACACCTTTAAATAGTTAAAATTAGTCAACCAATCCATTCAGGACCATATCCAACTAGCTTTCTCAAATTAGGTTACTATAAGGGTTTCTTGGAGGGTTTTGACTAGTTTACATTCTTAACAAATGTTCATAAAGATCTATCCCTCAATCCACTAAAAAATAATTGGAAAATATTATTAGGTCCATTTTATACTTCTAAAAAAAGTCTTAGGTCACCATGAAAACTCTACACATGCTAATGAGCATCACAAACTTTTTTTCAAGCTAGGAAACCTCTATTTTGCATGCACAAAATAATTCCCAGCGTACTATCTTGATTTTGCTTCCTCCTCGGGGACTAAAAATTGGTCAACACTTTTTAACAACCATGTAATACCATAATACATGGTTACATGAGTTCTACCATCTTGTAATCTTACCTTTTCCTTCCATTTGGACCTCATTTGTCACTATGCATACTAGGTCTAGGATTGTAAACTAAGGCAACCACCTTAAAACTTCTTCAAATGATATCATAACCTCAAAGACATGTCATAAAACTTAATTCCATGATATAAATATACCAACATTCTTCTCCCTAGTCTCATCTTGATAAACACACTAGCGTACCAAGACTTATCTCAATATACAGTTCACATTTCTTTTTTACAAGCTTTCTCTAAGCACATTTCCTCACAAGAGCTTCTTATTTATCTTTTTGTCCATTATCTTATGCTCAGTTGGTTTGAAAAAGAACAAATAACTAGAGGAAATGACATACCTTATAGAATAACCAATACATTATTCCATACCCTTTGACCTATGGCAACCATTCAAACTTCCTTCAAGAGTTTCACCTTGATCATCAAGATGCATATGTATCAGCTGATGACTATTCTTGCTTTACTTCTTCATGATTACAATAATAATTATGACCTTAGCATGATAAAATTTTACCTTTTTTTCATGGTAACAAAATTCATTACATAAGACATCTTTTTATTTAGAGCAATCTTCCGTCTTATTCAAATAAAGAACACCATCTTCAGCTTGTGTGCACTCATAACTAGCTATACCTCACTCCTTGGAATCACCTTTAGGCTGTTAGACATTTTCCAAAGGACCTAATGCTCTAATACTAATTGATAGAGGTAAATATCACTAAGAGGGGGATGAGTCAATTGTTATCAATCTTTACTCCAATCCTTTGTTATCTTTCAAACCTCTTAAACAATCTTATCAACACATATAAGAAGCATAAGATAGATATAACAATGAGTAAATAGTCATGATAGTTCAAGAAATCAAAACACAAGATATACAGTGGGAAACCCTCATGGGTTAGAAAACACACTCTTAATACTAAAACAATAATAGACTGTTATCCTATAAATATTAAACAAACAAGAGATCCTTTTGTGAATAACCAACTCCACAAGGAGCACCAACACTTTAGGTGACAAGAAACAACTTGTCTTGATGATGAGCACCAACACACCACCAATATGAACTATCAAACTATGATGAATACTTCAGCTCTAATCTCTTCTACACCTGATCATGAACTTCTCTTTCTGCAATACCCTTAGATCTACCTCTCACAGAGGCATATAACTCATCTTCTTCTTCACTTAGTCAAACACTTCTATACCTCACAATATCATAAAATCATCTTGGAGACAAAATATTCCATACTTGAATACATACTTTTAGACCTTCAACAAGACATTATTATGTCTTCCATGGTATCATACCTCTCTGCACTTCATCCTATTTGCTTCACCCCTCACTTATACTCCCTCCACAAGTCTATCTTTAAATTCTCCAAATGCCTTGTATATATACATGAATCATTCTTGTACTCATATATGTCAACCAAGACCCATACCATACCTTGATTCACTTTTAATAAAACCATTTACACACTTAATAAATATCAATTAGTTAAAATAAGTCATACACAAGAATCATATGAACACTCCACTAAGTGCCAAATGGTCCCAACTAGGTCTCAAGAAGATATTTTCAATATTTTCACTCTACCATGCAAAAACAAACCATATGACCACTTCCAAATGTATAGGTATACTATAAAAGACCCCTAGAAAACTCTAAAATCATCACATGCATTATTGATCACCTATGTAAAGCTAAATCCTAACATACTTTTCCAATATGCACCAAAACCCCATAGCTGAAGGTACCTCCAAATTGCAATCAATGTTTGACCAATAAAAGAATTAGTAAAACCTCCAAAATCCCTAAATATCACTCTAATGATGTAATAACACATTAAAATAGTTATAAAAACATGAAAAATCCATCTAATATCAATACCAACTCAAACCTTCAGTAGACACCTTTGCACAAGTAAGTCAAACACATAGTCAACTTTGGTCAATTGTATCTGAATATGTATGGATAGTCAAGACCTCAAATTGCCTTTTATGGATCCCCCTCAGAGTCCTCTACCACTTTGGTTTTAAATTAATCCTAAAATTTAATATTCATAAAAATTTATAGTAATAAAACCTAAATTTGGTCATCCTTAGCAAATTCAAATTTTGAATTCCAACGGTCATGAGAAAAACATCAAAATTTGACTAAGTGTTAGAATGTGCAAATATGCTTGGGAGGTCAACTTTAACCCAACACAAATTCTTCACCTTATCACCTAAATATATAAAATTTGGAACATATAAACTAGTCATAAAAATCTACAAATCCATATAACCAAATTTATCTGAATCCTCTGTACATACAAATGATGATGTCACCAATCTACCTATTCAGCCATCTGAGACACTTAGGCAACAATGAACAAATCAACTCAAAAAGTTACCAAATGAGATCATTTCACCTCCAAAGGTACTCTAATAACCCAAGACACCTCATAGGCCCTCTGAGGCATCAACGCATTATCCAAAACCTTAATCAACCTATCAAACCAAATCAACCACCCTTTTGACCAAGCATGAATGCCAAATCTCACTAGGTCTTTGCCCTTTCTAGCACACCAAGATGAAAAAAATTAATTACATGATTTTACATAAGATATCCAAGATCCCTAGGTATTTTATAGGACCCATCACTCATGTGAATATAGGATAAAACATTCTAAAATCCCTCTTTGACCCTTTACAAGGCCTCACAAGCCTATCTAGGCCAACTAGGCCAATGGCCAAACTACCTTGAAAACCACTAGCCACCTCTTAAAAACCACCTATCTGACCTCTCATAATCCTATACATGTACAAAATGCATATTTTAAGCATACTTATCTCCATACCATGCTCCATCCCACCATACATTCATCAAAAGATCCTTTATGCAAACATCTCACTACACCAAACACATTAGAACACCAAACTCCATCTCACTATACTTTCCATACCACTTTGTCATTTAAAATTCATTATATACATTAATTACATCACATACCATCAATATTCCAACATCAAGGTCTTATATTTAAGTGTGACTACCTATACAGTTAGACCTCCATTGAAAATGTGAGTAGTGTGTCTCATTATTGATAGTGGAGGTGTTTCCACTATTAAAGATCATTTGGGATATGATATATCATAAATTATTATTCATATATAAATTATAAACTATTAATGGACTTCATATGTTACACTCTCTCACATCCCATGCTTAGTCTTAGAGAAAGACTTGCTCTCTTTTGAGCCCTTACATGCCTATTTAGGCAAGTAGAGGAACTTTGACTATGAAATTGGTCTATAAGGAACTGATGATTCATTGGGATTAATATTTACATATGAATAATCATGGTATATGGAGAGATTATGGTCAAAAAAATATCAACACCATCAACTCACCCAAAGATAATAGGCTTAGTCAATACTCGTATTACACGATGGGACAATGGTTGAAAAATTAAAGAAACACTAATAAAGTGAGGATTTGAGGAGGTAAAAAGGGTTATAGAGAAAAATAATAATTAGGAACTAATTTATAACATCATAAAATATTCCTAAAATTCTAACAAAATAATAAACTCACCTCTTAAATGAACACTCATAGTCAAGAAAATCAGAGTTGCCATCTACAAGCCTGATTGTAAAAGAAGGGCAATTTGGGTAAAAGAGTCAGTTTTAGGGTGTATTTAAAGTGTATGAGGTGAAATAGGGTTGAAAATTGCATATCAATGATGAGAGATGTTTTTAGTGATAATATATTTGTCATGAAGAGGAGACTCACCTTCTTACACAGTTAGGATCACAAACTACTTTCCACATGCTAATCATGAGAAAACAAAGGTGACTGAGTGTGATATACATTGGATAAATAATGAGAGGTAAAACCAAGAAATGGGACCTTAATAAATGTGTTTCCATCACTAAAATATACCTCAAAAAACATATGCAAGCCTAATTGGGACCTATAGGTCTAATGAAGAGTCTTCATATCTATCTCTAAAAGTGCAAGGATAATATATATTATGGCATTGAAATTGAATCTTTTAGAGAGTAAATTAGGATCATGAAGATATAAAAGGGATATTTTTAAAGTAAATAAATAGTTTTTAGGGTTATAAAAGCATCCAAACTGAATAGACTCTCAAAATATAGTCAAGGGACCTAATTGGTCACCTACATGTCTGTAAGAGGAATGAGAGAAAACATGCATGTCTAAGGTGAATAGTGGAAGAGTGAGAGATATAAGAGATTAAGTGAACTTGTTTATAATGTTTTCATGGGGTTATACTTAATAAGATAGAAGATATTCACTTTTACAACCAAGGTTGACTTAAGAAGTACTTATAGATAGGGTCCTTGAGGAAAATGAAAGAGGTGTATTGAGATTTGTATGAATGTGGAGTGGAAGGGTGAAAGATATATATAATTATTTGATAAGGTTAATAGTATCTCAATTGGATTTATTGATTATTTGAAATGGTGAAGAGACTTGACAAGCCAATTAGGCCTGGTAGGCAACAAAAGGTAGTCACAGGCTTGTACATGTAAAATGAATGACAATTATAGGTTTGAGGGTGTTTTAAGGTTGTAAAACCTCAGGTAAGGGTGATGGAAATGTCATGAGGTTTTTCCATAGAGATGGCCTTATAAATATTATATAAAAGACAATAATTAGACACCTAGGGTCAAACTAACATAGTAACCCAAAAACCTTAAAACTGTGAATAAGAGGTCTACAGAGACTTGAAGAGCTAACAAGGAAGACAAGAAATTGGAACATTATAGAAGGAGTGTTTCATACCTATTTAAGGTATTTTAGACCCAAGTCACACATTCTTATCTTTCTCATGTAAGTTTACTTCTCTCAAGCCTCTTTGATAAACTTGAAAGGAACACATGTGACTTTGGAGGGTTGCTTAGGTTTGGTTGGTCATAATTAAGACACATGATGACATCTCATGGGCTTAGGAATTATGATAAATTGTGTGGTGGTAGGGATTGAATGGGATTTATCATGGGGGCTAATATATTTACATGTAGCCTCTGTATTTGATTTCCAATGGCTAATTTCCCTACAAACTCTCTAGATGATTCCACATAGCTCGTAAACTCAATAAATTTACTCTAAATGTCTTGTGAAGGGCACATTGAATCTATAAGGAAATATGAATCCTGATTAGGTGGACACCTATCCTTTCATGTCATGGTCTAAAATTTGACATCCCATAAGGTGTTATATACCAATACTTTAATTATAACATTCTGTGAGGTCAAGTGAGAAGATAAGTTAGATTGCAAAAAATGTCATAACCCATCATAAACAAACTTGAAATTTTTTTGAATCAAGATCTTGCAAGTGAATGAATTAAATAAAACATAATGTTAGTTAAATAAGATAGAGTGAACCTTTTTATGGTCATCTCCATTAAGGAACCATATTTTGTTCCACTAGTAAGATCCCACCTACATGTTAGTGATCCATAAATGGTTAATAATCCATTGTTTAAATGAGAATTCGAAGAATACTTGCAATAATTAACATATTTCTAAGTGTGAATCATTATTACAATATGAATGATAAACCAAAAATTGTAA
Organism: Torreya grandis; assembly: GCA_037957365.1. NCBI lineage: Eukaryota > Viridiplantae > Streptophyta > Pinopsida > Cupressales > Taxaceae > Torreya > Torreya grandis. The sequence goes on along the minus strand of JARHVA010000837.1, from coordinate 4,111,370 downwards.
AATAATAAATAATGGTAAAATAGACAAAATTTATATGTAGTCAAATGTTTTAATATGCTAGGCATCTTTGGTATTTTTTAAAGTAGAGGAAAGGAGGCTCGCCATTCTAGGAATAGTGGGTAGTTGATCATCAATAAGTAATTTGGAATAAATTAATGAATTTGAAGGGATTAGGGTTTCTAGTAATCTTTCCATTTCTAAATTTTTAGTGAATTCTTAAGTATGGAACTTAATATGAAAATGTGTAAGGTTTCCAAGTCATGTTGGAGTCTTGACATGAGTTATAATGATGTATCCAAGGTTATCTTCAATAGCCTATTAATCAAGATTATTTCAAGCTCCAATTAGACCTCCAAGTCTTCAAATGCCCCGTAAAACATGTCATATGAGTCAACATACATATTATAAACCTTTGAAGAGTATGTTTTTTTATGTGAAATTAAAATTAGGATCCTTCAAGGGACATTTCAAGTCATGCAAGTGGTTTTATATGCAAAAAGAGGTCTCTTTGGGGGTCAAATATCATTTATTTACCATAAAAGGCACCACACACTTGAAAAATTACCTTTAAACTTACCTCTATCCATAATACATGGTTTTAAATCATCTCTTATATCCTCACTTCCATCTGTATGGCCCCTAATGGTTTTCCATGTTCTCTAACTTAAAAAAATGATAAACAAAGAGGTTTTATAGGTGTTTTTAGACTTGTGCAGACATATAAAGACATGTTAAAATTAGACAAGATCATATGTCTTATTGGAAACTCATTTTAGGAATTAGAGAAGAAATTACATGATTTTTAGAGTTAAACATAGTAAAAATCTGATCCCTTCTCTTCGTCATTCTCTTTGGTAGCTCTTGACAACCAGTGAGGTTTATGCTCAGTCTATATTAGAGAGAGAAAATGCTGACCTAAAATTTTTTGGAAGAGGAAGGGGTTATCATGAAATTTCCATGTTTATACTCATTTTTCATATTGTGACCCATTATTTTTTAAAAATGGTTTAAAACCTAGATATTCAAATTGGTTTCCTCCATCTACGCATGGTCATCTTTCAAAGGGTTTCAATGAATTTATGGTTTGATCAATGCAATAATTATTTTTATGTGTCTTATATATGTCCTCACCTTATATATTATTCATTTTCAACCCCTATTTCACATGTGTAAGCTCATGAGAGTAATAAACCTTCATGTTTTCAAAAAAATTAGGTTGCAAGTAGTGATATCTTGATGTTACAGAGCCTTCAATGCATGAATCTAGAAGTGAGCAATGGTTTGATGTTGGATGATGGGTTTCTTGGAACCATTCATGAAATATTTTACTCCCAATAATAATAGAGTCATCAATTAACATTCAATTCTTT